>VZTO01008164.1:64421-81142 GCA_013400615.1 Syrrhaptes paradoxus | reverse complement strand
TATCACCTGGCCCCATAGACTTAGATACATTCAGTTTCATGAGGCGGTCTTGGACTTGTTCTGCTGTTACAGTGGGAGGGATTCCGCTTCTCTCACCCTCACCTAGAGGTTCAGGGTCCTGACAGACATGGGAAGCCTGACCGCCAGCGAAGACTGAGGGAAAGCACTTACTGAGTGCCTCAGCTTTTTCCGTGTCTGAGGAAGCCAATTCTCCTTTCTCATTTGTCAGAGGAGGAACACTCTCCTTGGCCTGTCTCCTCCTGCCTATGTACCTGTAGAACCCCTTCTTGTTATTTTTCACATCTCTCACCAAGTTCAACTCCATCTCTGCCTTGGCTTTCCTGATCTTACCTCTACATATCCAGACAACACCCCTATATTCTTCCCAGGCTACACAATCCTGCTTCCACAGAAAGTACATTTCCCCTCTGCTGAATAGATGATATTACTGCAAAACATCCCTCTTGCCCATCAGATATGTATTAGCACACTTGTAGGCAGTTACTGCATGAAATGTGAAATTTGAAATGACACAGAGCTATCTGTAAGGCTTTTTTAGCCAGAAAAAAAAATGTAATAATGGATTTCCATAGCAACTTTCTTGCACTAAGGCCATTCCATATGTGAAAGTACTGTCTTTAAAGAATAGTCAGGTTTACATTATACTTAGACTAGGACAAAGATAAATGCCCTGGAGACGCAGCATAGCTTCTTGGAAATTGTTTCTGTGTAGGTAAGAGGAGAATGTCACATAGCATTGTGCAACTGGACACTGGCTGTGTTCTGTGCTGTAGGGAAAATTGATTGCAGTTTTCTGAGTCCCTTTTCAAAAACACTTGCTGGCAAAACCATTAATCTGATTGTACTTACTAACTATTGTACAAACAACCTCTGCAAACAACACATATCCTGTTAAATTACTGTGCTGTAGGAAATATTGTTAAAAGCAAATTTCAATGGCTATTTCTCAGCAGTTCTGGGGGAGCACTGGCAACCATATTGTTTCTAGATAGATGGTTTGAATGAAACACTCAGAGAGGCTTTACAGCTCTGGAAGATAAGTTACTGAATTTAAATGATCCAGCACAATCGTTAGAATTCCTGAAAATGTCCACAAATCATTGCACACAGATATTTTCAGATTATTGCTTGAATACAGGAGGATTGACAAAGAAGAAAAAGAGAGGGATATGAAAAGACTGCCAGGCAGCCTTTCTCCATGACAATAATGGACCTAACTCTGGAGTTGCCAACTACTTTTTACTGCTGTTTAGCAGTTACAGCTTCAAGAGAAATGAACAGTGCGTACTAAGGAAAGCAAACCAATGTTGCATTCATGACCTTACACTAAACATCCTTCATACTCAAGCTCGACTGACCTGCATGCAGATTTGTTTCATAACAAAAAGTAGTGTTTTCTCTCTAAACAATTCATTGTGAGCAATTTGTCATTGCAAACAGCTCCTGGCAGTTGACAAATTCCTTTCAGAGAATCTTTCTTTAAACCAACTGGCCATTAAAATCTTGCCTCTCAACAAAGGCACTGATTCATTCCTAATGAATAATTTGCCTGGATTACTGTATTTTCTGGATGAGACGGAATGAAGCTTGTATGTCATAAGCAAAACTTGTTAATACCAAGTTATCATTTAATTGTCTTTCTCCTCCTCTAAAAAATCCTGGGCACTTTTACTTCTTTCTTTTTCATAGGCAGCATTTTATAAGGCCAGAGGAATTTGTTTGACTAGGGCTATTGATTAGGCCTTACATACACATGCTTCAGATTTTATGTCATTATTTTCCTTTCATCATGTGAAAAAAGCATAGTCCACAGTAAAAAAATTACAGTATCAGAGAAAAAATAAGATTTAAATTTACCAGAAAAACAGACAAAGAACATGTAAGCATCATGATAAATGTAAAACAATGGATGTCTGAAAATAGGTAAATAGAGACTGAGAGTCACTCTATAAATATTTGAGTAGTGTGGAACTACTATCTTCTATTACGGAACACTAAACAGAAGAACATAAATATTCATATTTATACTACGTTCTTCAAAATGTTAAAATACAGCTTCTATTGTTTCATTTTGCTATTTTTCTTCCCTTTCAGTCAGTAGATTTTTTTTTCTTCATTGACCTCAAATGCTGTTAATAGCTGTTAGGTATGTTGAGTTTAATCAATTTATATTGGCTGCATGTGCCAACCACCTCTGAAAAAGCAAATGTTAACACTCAGGTGTTGAATTGAGAAGCAGAACAACTAAAATTCAACTCAGATTGTCATGGTGATCGATTTCTGTTCAGCTTCTTGTGTCTTCCATGATCTGGAAGAAGCCACTTGTGCAAGATGTGACTCCATTTTCTCCTCTGAAAAATTAGGACACTAATCTTTCTGGTCTCCCAGGTGCTGTCTGATGCTAACGGCATTGGTGACTATGAAGGCCATAGGTAATTTGGGGATGAGAGCAACAGAAAGGCCTGTAAATTAGATAAAATAAAATACAAGAAGGAGGAATTGATTTTAGCTAGGACTGATAATATTTCTTGTCAATACTGATATATTAGTTTCATTTTCCATTATTTCTAGATGTTTCAGTTAAGCTAAAAAAGTATAGCTTCTCAAACAGTGTGTAAGAGGTCTTATTTATTGGACTATAACTACAACCAGGTTCCGGTGGCTGTGTAAAGGGTGAGTTGCAAAGTGTTACTCTTTGAACCAGCTATGACCTATTTTTATAAGGGATTTGCATGGCTTTAGTTTAGTTTTACCATTGACCAGATTTCTCCTACCATTCTTTTTTAAAGGGAACTAGACTGATAAGGCATACTGTAAGCTTCCCTAAATATAAATCACTATAATTTCAGCCTTCTAGACTATAGAGTCAAGAACAAAAATCTGAACTAGCAGATGACAGTAGAGAGGACAGTTTTATTAGATAAAGAAGATAAAAGGAAGCCAAACAGAATACTATTTTTCTAATGGATGAACCCATGGTTCCCAGATGACCTCTTCTAGTTTTTGATGCATCAAAATGACATTTTTGTGAGTTGAGTGTGAACAACGAACACTTCAGTAAATCTTTGCTTTAGCATTCAGCATTGACAGTTCATGCTGCTGGAAAATCCATTTATTACTAAGGAAGTATCTTGCATGTCATAAGAAGTCCAAACAACTGATAAAACCCATATAAGTACCCTCATAAATAAGTAATTCAGAGACTGCATGAAATTTGGTTCAGTTCACTTAAGCATGGTCCAGTAGCTAGGCTGCTTTTCCTAATTTCTGTGGACCTTACACACTAATGCATTATGTATGCCCAAGAATGCTGTGAATTACCCAGAAAAAAAAGCTGCAGCACAAATACATGTAATCCATTGAATCTGTGGACTTGAGAATACCATCCTGCCACAAAACACATTCTATTTATACTGTGCAGGACTTAAAATGGTACTAGTTGTGTTGTCTACTAACTTCTCTCACCAGTGCAAGCAAAACTCCGATGTCCTGGAACACTGCCTGGTATTAAAGAGGTAATGGGAAACAATTTAGAGGCACCACCTTCTTTATAATCACTCACTCATCAATGTTGTTCAGAAGAATAAGTTATTGACTGAGCTGCATGTTCTCAATACTAATATGTAAGTTGATGTGTGTGCTGGGTCTGGCTGGGATGGAGTTAATTTTCTTCAGCACAGCCCATGTGGTGTTGTGTTTCAGATTTATGATCAAAAAAGTGTTGATAACCCCAATGTTTTTGTTACTGCTGAGCAGTGCTTGCATAGTGTCAAGGCCTCCTCTGTCTCTCACTCTGTCCACCCCAGAGAGTAGGTTGAGANAAGAGCCACAATTGGAGGGTGGTTCCCAAAGTAGCCTTTGCATGGAGACTGTCTGGGCATCGTTCTCCAGGTGGGAGGTGGTGTAAGAGATTGCCTTTGCATCACTTTTTAAAAAATTTTTCTTGCCTTCATTTATTAAACTGTCTTTATCTATAGTTATGCAAAGGAGTAAGAATTTACAAGTGTGTGAAAACATGCTAGTTTTCAGATTCTCCCATGAAGAGTCTTATTTCCACATCTCTTTGCATTTGGCAGATGTCTCTGTGTCCTGAAATACACTGTGAATTACTCAATTGTTTGGGAAGGTTTCTAGGATGCCATTCACTGAATTTTAATATTCCTGGAACATTAAATATTCTGGGACAAGACCAGAGGGACTGTGATGATTTCTGTGTCATCAGTTCTACTTTCCTGTTATAATTTTCATAAATTAATGGAGCATTTTCTTGACAACAGTAAGATTTTTTCCTCTTGCTTTTGCCACGGGCTTTCCAGAACTTCACTGTGCTGACAAATAACAATCACTTCTTTAATTCCAGCATAAATGTATTTGTAAATAGCATATACCCCACACTTCATGTGCCTACATGTACTTCAGTTTAACTTTCTTATCTACCACCAGTAATCCAGAGCATGTATTATCCCTACCATGGGTCCACATCCAACTTGGATCTCATAGTAGTATCTACTCTTAGAACTGCAATCACTGGGCAAGGCAGGGGGCCATCAGCAGCAGACACATCATTAAATGTGTCCTCACTGAGGGAACACAGAGCACCAGCTTAATAACATCATTCTGCTGGGTCTGAGCCCACCTGAAACTTCTGCTTGTGCGTGACTGCCACAGGACACCTGGGCTTACAGAGTGTCCTTGTAACAGAGTTTGTTCAAGTCTTCTGCTGTGCCTTCACCAGATAGGCTGCCACCGACCTGCTTTGGAACAGGATGGTAGAGACAGTAAAGGTACAGCCAGATGGGACCATAAAGCGTGTGCTTTGTGCTGCTGCAGATCTTCTTCTGCATGGGTCTGCTGAGGTGCCCTGGTGCTCTACTCCATCACAGCTCATGGTAGCAACTCTTGGTCATTATCAGTCTTACATAGCTTTGAACCAGAGGTTTCACCTTGTGGAGAAACACTCATCTTTCATTGGTTGTCCATTCCCTTGTCTGTGTTTTACAACACTAGAAGTCAGTTTTACAGCTTTGCCTATGTACTTCTGAAGAAAAAAGAAAGCTGCTATGCATGAAGGCTAAAGTGCCTAAGATAAGTAAGATACTGTAATTGTAAGATTTTTCTTGTGTTGAAAGCTAACAAGTTAACAAGATTTTGGAAGGCTAATGGGGTGGAGATAAGGTCAAACCCAATGTTAATATAGCATTTCTTTGTTCTTGTTGTCTCATTTATTAAGCATTGCTATGGCATGGGACAAAGTACCTGAAAAGAATTGCATTCTCACTGCCAAATATTATAGCAGAAACAGACCAAAAGAATTTGACAGTATGTAAATGAAAAATCATGGTCTAACAATTTCTCTTTTCCTTACTAGACACTCACTAATATACTACTCCGTGTGCAGGGTGCATGGGGGTATCATCACAGCACCATCACAGTACCCATTTAATGTCCTGAAGCTTAGATTATATGCTTTATAACTTGACTTATCATGAGGTTCAGATTTGCAAAGCTGTTGCAGTGTTTCACTTGACAAAAACTCTCCTGCATTATCTTCTATTTGTCTGTTTAGGACATTCGTCTAACAGATTAGAGCTACTCTGCATGCATGGTCAGTGTCTCACTATGTCTACCTTGGCAGGATTTTTCCTTTTTGTTTTTGGTTACCTACCTAGGTGCATCCTATTACAGTAGGCTGGCTATGAATATCTTCCAAACCACATGCACATGCATTCCTGCAATTCACAAGTTCTGGGCAGTGTCCCACATCCCCTGCTACAGTCCTGGCTGGCTCAGTCCCATTTTCCTCTTCTGATTTTGACTGTAGCTACACTTGCCTAGGAACCACACTTAACTCATTTTCCGTATCACATAGTTTGTAAACTATGGGTTGGATAACTATGAAAACATTTTTGATGAGGAACAAACATTATTATTCACATTTTGTCTGTGGTATATCGATCCATGAAGTGTCTGGGAATGTAAATTAAATACAACCAATATTATTGCATGTACCTTTCATTTTGCAGGTTTGATCCTTGATACATGGGTGTACCTGTACCACACGTTCTTATTTTTCCTCATGGAAAGGAGGAATTTCACCAGTATGAATATGTGCAAAGAAACACGTAGTCTTGATGCATTTGTTCTACTTTTCCATTCCTAAAATTAAAGGCCCTATGATTAAAAAGCATCAAGTCTGCAGATATGGATGCATGAATATATATATCATGTGTATGTATATATAAATATATATATGCATACCCATACCCATTCACTTTTATGTAATTTATATGCATAGACAAATAGCTTCTTTTTATTATCCAGATAGCTATCCTGTATGTAACAAAAGACCTCCAGAAAGATACTACGAGAATCAGTTCTCTAAAAAAATATACATAGTATGCAAATTATTCCTTCATGAAATGCAGGAATCATTTATTCCCCTTTTTCTTGAGAGTAGGAGCTCTATGAATTTGTGTATGATGTGGAGCTCTTATCTGCTTATGCTGTTAATGTTATTTCAAGGATAGAAATATTCACTTTTATTCACATTTATGCAATGTCATCGAAGGTGACAGTTTACTTGAAGGTTAAGGAGCATAGAAAACATTTTATAAACACAATCACTTCCAATCTAGAAAACACTTATAATTATAGCTTTTATATCCAAACACAGTCAACTGACAATTCACAAGCAATTAGTAATAAAAGCTGATTATCATGCAGTTTGCATTATATCACTGTATGCTTTGGATCTCCTAATTTCTTTCAATAAGATCAGTCTATGGGGCTAATCTCTCCCACATGAGTAATGCTAGAAGATTGCCTTCACTACAGAGCAAAAGAGAAATTGTTTAAGTAAAGGTAGCGACTGTATAAATCATAAACCACTTTCTCAGATAAAGGCCATTAGGTAAGTCTGTGTACAAATTTGACACTTTGTTTCCTTGCCTTTGACAGCCGTTTGGAAAGGCTTAAATGTACAACATCTGAATAAAGCTTTCAAAAATTCATCATGGAATATTTGCTAACCTTGTTCTCTCTGATAGCTGTAGAACAAATATAGTACTCTTCAAATGGAGATAAATTACTATCTTTCAAAAGATTATCACCAGTCTTAATCGAGTTTGCTCCTACAGTTGAAGAGTCAGTGACCTTGCTACTTGCACCGTACAAAGATATCTGCTACTTTACGATTACAGGGGGTAGGTTTAATCTAACCAGCCTGCAGAGAACAGCTCCACAGGTTTGTTGTGGTTCTGACCTCTATAGATCAGTTAGGGAATTCTAATGTCTGAAGGGTACTTTTTGAATTCTTTAAATAACATCAATTGTGAGACTTAGGTAAATTTCAAATGAAGCTTGTGTATACTGATGAGCTGTTGGAAAGACATGCTGAATCCTCAGCAGATGTAGGTCAGCATGGCACAGGAGATTTCCAGGGTGCTGGACCACACCTCCTCCTGCTCCAGCAGAGAGGCTGCCTGGGCACCTGGCTGCCCTTTCCTTCAGTAAGAAAGCAGCTCTGAACAGACGATGAGGGACCTACCTGTGTAGCTATGTGCCTTTTCAAAGGCCATTTTTGGTTTTGTTTTATTTCAGCTAGGAGTACTCCTACACCTCCTTATCTGACATAAGCATTTCAGCACCCATTTTTCATATTATAACATGTTGCCTTGGCAGGAACTGCACTGCAGGGAGTTGGCACTTGAGCCAGTTATACCTTGGCTCTCATTCTTTGCAGAGGTGTTGTGGTGGAGATTAGACTGTTATTATCTCCTAATGGCATTAAATCCTGCACTGTATGGAGTTTGGGACTGCCCGTGCCAGACCAAGTTCAGCAGAATCAGATTAAACATCACAGGTTTAATATGCAGCTTTTGCAGAGAGTGCACTTTTCGTTTTTTTTTCCCTCCCATTAACAACATGACCTTTATTGGAATCTACACCTCTTGATGTTGCACAATGGCACAGCATGGTAAAAGATGAAGCCAGGGTGAAGGAACGGCTCCTTCTTCTCTGAAGCAGGCTGTGCACTAGTGGGCAGAGCTGTCTGAGCGCAGTTCAGTCAGTCCTGACATGAAAGCTAAGCCAAGGCCACTCTAAGATAAAGCATTTGGCATTACAGCAGGTCTATACATTGTAGCTATGAGACTTTCTCTTCTTTCTTCTCCTGTCTTTTTAGTTTAATAGCTATTGGGTTTACTGAGTATTTTTTTTCATACCTTTTAGGAAAAAAGGCCCATTGTGAATGTTGCTGAGTGCTTCACTGCCTCAATGGGAGTGGAGGTCACCCAGCACCACACAGAATTAGGTCATTAGCAATGACATCCTCAGAAGTGGGGCTGGGAGTAAGGGGGGGGGGAAGCCCTTTACTGCACATTTCTGAAAATTGCAGCCAGGAAAATAGTAATGTTTTGCCCTTCTGTGGAATTTGGACAAAGTTTCAAGGCCAATAACAGTAATAAAAAATAACTACTGCGACATAGCCTGATGACAAACCTTCACAGGAAATTGCCTAAAGATGTCTCATGTCTTTGATGTTCCTCCACTGTCTTTCATGTCTGATCGGTCTCCCCCTTCTACTGGTTTCTTCTGTTTTTGTGATCACTGAACTGTCCCTGCAACTGCTCCTTATACAGTTCTACAACAGGCTTTGGATAAAAGAAACAAAAAATCTTTTGAGGTCTTTTGCTCATTTACTCACCCTGCTGCTGCATAAGTTGGTTATCCCAGGAAACAGTTAACGGCGTTAAGTGTTTTTATATACTGCCTCAAACCCCAGGATTTCACTGTTACTTTTGTAACTGAGCTCACGGGATTTAGTTTTTTTAGGGGAGACGAGAGAGGCTTTTTTAATGGGATGGCCACGAACTGAACTTAATTTTGTAACAAAACAGTACATGAGACTTCCTTGACAAAAACAACAGTAAAACCTTAGATCCAGAGGGGTTTTTTTGTAGGTTTGACACAATTATTTTGCATAACCTCAAAACAATGCTTACAAGGCACAAATGTGACAAAGCTAAGCAGATTCTAGTATTTATCATTTTTTAGCTATGCCTTTGGGTCAGTTGAGCTCTGCCTTATGCAGAGATAGTGGTGAATTATCTCTGTGTCCTCCATACTTTGCTTGATCTTTAAAACAGCCCAGGGTTCTTGGCAGGACTGCTATACTTATGGAGGTCACTGTTGCTTGTCTTCTTCTGCTTTAGAACTATAAGCAGACCCCACTTAAGTTCTCTGGGTTGAAGGGTTAGACTGGATTGCGTGGCACACATGTAGGCAGAACAGTGTCACACCATCAGGGTAGAAGGAGTCATAGCATCAGTCACAGAACCCCTTGTTCAGCTGCGTTCCAGAGCTCACAGCCCTATTCCCCAGGCACTTACCTGCAAAACTTTGCCTTCTGAACCTCAGTGGAGATGCATGCTTGAGTGGTCCACAGCTAGCCTCCCTTTTGCTTGCCCCTTTTCAGGACAGTGTCAAATCTCTGATGTACTCCTTGAGGACTACAAAGCTGTCTTAACACAGGCTCTCTTAACTCATCTTTGTTTTAGATTTCGGCTAGCAAATTTAGTCTGATGAGGCATATTAACACTCACATACACTTGTGCAAACAGGAACTTGCAGACTTGTTAGTTAGGCTTACACAGATGCAGATTTTACATGTATCTGCAGGTATGTACATACATTTGGTATGTATCTAAATCAGCTTCTCTGCTTGTTCTTTTAAATTTACACTCAGAAGTTTTGAGGAACTAGTAAAATCATTTTACAAAGTAAAACAGCTGAGCTTTTCCCATTTTCAAGTGAAACCTTCATAAGGAGCCAAGGAGAGAGACCCCACATAAAGAAGGAGTTGCTGGAGAAGAAAGTTTTGTTTTCTCTGCAGAGATGACTCTAGGAACTTCATCAGAACACCCCTGGGCATCACAATTGCACACTATTGATTACTAGTGGATAAACTAGCACAGGGAGTCAAAATAAATTGTGAAATCTTGTGTAGCGCTGGAGCTTTTATTATGCTGCATGTCTATTGCTTGTAACACCTGAGCTTCTACAGATTTCCAACCAATTTGTTCTCTTAATCAGTAACAATAACTGTTCTGTTGCTCTGCATTCCCATGTAAGAAACACCTTAGAATCACAGAATCATAGAACGGTTTGGGTTGGAAGGGACCATGGAGATCACCTAGTTCCAACCCACCTGCCATGGACAGGAACGCCTCCCACTAGACCACATTGCTCAAAGCCCCATCCAGCCTGGCCTTGAACACCTCCAGGAATGGGGCATCCACAGCTTCCCTGGGCAACCTGCTTCAATGTCTCACCACCTTAACAGTAAAGAATTTATTTCTAATATCTAGTCTAAATGTGCCCTCTTCCAATTTAAATCAATTACCCCTCATCCTGTCGCTATATGCCCTTGTAAAAAGTCCCTCCCCACCTTTCCTGTAGGCCCCCTTCATGTATTGAAAAGCCCCTAGAAGGTCCCCCCAGAGCCTTCCCTTTTTCAGGCTGAACAACCCCAACTCTCTCAGCCTGTCCTCATAGGGGAAGTTTTCTAGCCCCGATCATCTTCATGGCCCTCCTCTGGACCCTCTCCAACAGCTCCACATCCTTCTTGCATTGGGGGACCCAGAACTGGACTCAGTATTCCAGGTGGTGTCTCACGAGAGCAAAATAGAAGGGCAGAATCACCTCCCTCGACCTGCTGGGCACGCTTTTCTTGATGCAGCCCAGGACACAGTTGGCTTTGTTGGCCACAAGCACACACCGCTGGCTCATGTTCAGTTTCTCATCTACCAACACCCCCAAGTCCTTCTCCTCAGGGTTGCACTCAAGACATTCTCCACCCAGCCTGTATTTGTGCTTGGGATTGTCTTGACTGATGTGCAGGACCTTGCACTTCGACTTGTTGAACTTCATGAGGTTGGCATAGGCCTACCTCTCAAGCCTGTCCAGGTCCCTCTGGATGGCATCCCTTCCCTCTGGCGTGTCGACTGCACCACACAGCTTGGTGTCATCAGCAAACTTGCTGAGGGCATACTCGATCCCACTCTCCATGTTGCTGACAAAGATGTTAAATAGCACTGGTCCCAGTACTGATCCCTGAGGAATGCCACTTGTCACTAGTCTCCATTCGGACACCGAGGCATTGACTGCAGATTTTTAAGTGTAACCATCCAGCCAATTCCTTATATTGTGAGTAGTCCATCCATCAAATCCATATTTTTCCAATTTGGCCACCAGGATGTCTCGCAGAACAGTGTCAACAGCTTTGCACAAGTCCAGGTAGATGACATCAGTTGCTCTTCCTTTGTCCACTGATGCCGTAACTCCATCACAAAAGGCCACCAGATTTGTCAGGCACAATTTGCCCTTGGTGAAGCCATGGGCTTCATTTTCTATGTGCCCTAGTAGAGCCTTCAGGAGGATCTGTTCCATGATCTTGCCAGGCACAGAGGTGAGACTGAATGGCCTGTAGTTTCCTGGGTCTTCTTTTTACCTTTCTTGAAAATGGGGGTTGTGTTTCCCCTTTTCCAGTCAGTGGGAACTTCACCAGACTGCCATGGCCTTTCAGATATGATGGTTAATGGCTTGGGAACTTCATTCACCAGTCCCCTCAGGACCCGTGGATGGACCTCGTCAGGTCCCATGGACTTGTGCACCTTCAGGTTCTTTAGATGGGTCTGGAACCTGGTCTTATGGTGGGCGGATCTTCCTTCTCACAGTTCTTACCTTCACTTTCTGCAACTTGGACAGTGTGGCTAGAGCCCTTACTGGTGAAGGCTGAGACAAAGAAGTCATTAAGCACCTCAGCCTTCTCTGTATCCCTCATGGCCAGGTCTCTGGCTTCCTTCCAGAGAGGGCTCCCATCTTCCCTAGTCTTCCTTTTACCACCAATGTACTTGTAGAAATTATTCTTCTTCCCCTTTATGTCCCTGGCTAGATTTAATTCTGTCTGGGCTTTAGCCTTCCTAACCTGATCCCTGGCTGCTCAGACAGCCTCTTTGTATACCTCCCAGCTAACCCATTCTTGCTTCCACTCCCTGTATCTTTTCTTTTTGTGCCTGAGTAAGTCCAGGACCTCCTTGTTCATCCACGGAGGCCTCCTGTCATTCTTGCTTGCTTTCCTCTTCCTTGGGATGCACTGCTCCTGTGCTTGCAGGAAGTGGCCCTTAAATACTGACCAGTATTTAAGGTATATTCCTTTGGCCCCTCTTCCCTCCATGGCTTTGACACACAACACTCTGCCAAGCAGGTCCCTGAAGAGGTCAAAGTCTGCTCTCTGGAAGTCCAGAGTAGAGACCTTACTGGGCACTCCCTTTGACCCTAAGAATCTTGAACTCAACCATTTCATGGTCACTGCAGCTAAGGCTGCCCTTGAGCTTCACATTGCTCACCAGCCCCTCCTTGCTGGTAAGGACAAGGTTCAGCATAGCTCCTTTTCTCATCGTTTCCTGTACCGCTTTGAAGAGGAAGTTGTCATCAATGCACTCCAGGAACCTCTTCTATTGCTGGTGCCCTGCTGTGTTGTCCTGCCAGCAGACAACAGGGTGGATGAAGTCCCCCAGGGGGACCATAGCTTGCGAACACAAAGCTGCTTCTATCTGTTTATAGAGGGCCTCATCTACTTGGTCTTCCAGGTCAGGTAGCAGACCTCCACTATGACATCTCCTTCCCCTACCTTCTCTTTAACCTTGAACTATAAGCTTTCTGCCAGCTCCTCATCCATCTCTAGGTGGAGACTAGAAATGTCTTTGATCTCCCTCACTCTTTTCCTCTAAGTCATTCTCCCTTTGTTATTTTATATGAAAGACTTGCTAAAGCAAAGTGTTTGGGGGTTGGTCATAGGCATGGATGGTGGGAGCTGGTGGTCTTCTGTTGCCTTTTATCACAAGGGAGCAGGTGGTGGCCCAGGTTTCATATTCCTAACACTTTCTGGACAAGAACTTCAGTCATCGAATATATGCTGACCACTTTGATTGTTTTAGAGAGTCAGAAATACATTGCATATGTAAGCACACATGTTCAGTAAAAAAGACTGAACATGTGAATTTGATATTTGCAGGTGGGGAGCTATGCAATTGTCGGGACACAACTGCATGCAGGAAGACTAATTCACTCTCAGCTATGGAGCAGATTAGGCAAGCTACCGCATGCAAAGTTTTTTCTGCATGATTGCACATTTGACCTCTCAAATTCAAGCCTGAAAGGTCAGTGATCACCATTTTTGTTTATTATACAACTCTAGCTGGGGAACAGTTTTTGCTAGCACTCTTGGTTTTTACTATTACTCTGTGGTTAACACAGGACTCTAGAGGAACTATTCCTTGCTGTGTCAAACATTAATCTTGTTTATCTTGCACATTTTTCCTTTTGCATAACTCAAAAATAAGGCACAGAGAATCTGTTGCAAGTAGCCACAGTTAAGAAAGAACCTGTGACTCCACAGAGTTCGTTGTTCACAGGACAGCCAAGACAAAAATGGTTTGCAGAGGTTTTTATTTGACATGGTTTTAGAAACATTCTTGAAGTCTGGTCTGTAATCTGTTTTGTGAAGAGTGTTTGTTTGCTTGTTTGGTTGGGTTTTTTTGCTTCCTTCTTTGCTGCTCTCTCCATTTCACAGAATCACAGAATCACAGAATGTTAGGGATTGGAAGGGACCTCGAAAGATCATCTAGTCCAATCCCCCTGCCGGAGCAGGAACACCTAGATCAGATCACACAGGAACACATCCAGGCGGGCTTTGAATGTCTCCAGAGAAGGAGACTCCACAACCCCTCTGGGCAGCCTGTTCCAGTGCTCTGTCACCCTCACTGTAAAGAAGTTTTTTCTCATATTCAAGTGGAACCTCCTATGTTCCAGCTTGAACCCATTGCCCCTTGTCCTATCACTGGATGTCACAGAGAAGAGCCTGGCTCCATCCTCCTGACACTCACCCTTCACATATTTATAAACATTGATTAGGTCACTGCTCCTCTTTTCTTTATTGTGTTTCTTCAGCTATCTATGCAGGAAACATCACCCTTTCTTGCCTTCTCCATTGTGCCTTTCACACCAGGACATGAGAACAATGCTAGTTTTTGTCTAGCATTCAAATAGTTGAATTAATAATGAGCTGGAACTTGAGGGAAGTTGGATAATATTTGAATTTGGATAATATTTGTTAAAGGTGTCTGTTGTCACAAGCTATCTTGGGCCTTTCATGATGCTTCCAAAAGTCTGCAAAGCAAAATATAATTCTGTCATGATATTTGCATCAAAATTTGAATCTTTTTTCATAGTTTTGTTTTTGAAGATTTCACTGAAAGAGCACCAAAAATAGAAAATGACCCTATCATTATCCTCAAGGACAGACCCTCCCCTTCTGTAAACATATCTAGCTAGACAGAATTTTATGCAAAAATATACCTTCAACATTCCCTAAATTCTTGCAAATGCAAACCATAGGTCATTCACCTAACTAGCCAATAACACATCTGAAAACACAATTTACATAGATACCACAAGAATTCCTGATTGACTTTCAGAATGAACGATATATAGCAAATGCATAAATTGCATTTGAGATAGCCTCGTCGGTTATATTATATAAAGCCTTCGTATGTTAAAAACAATTATTTACAAAATAACAGTTGTTCTTGGGAAATGATTGTCACTAGGGCTTCTTCCACCAGTGTTCACCTGTATCTGCATATGCATATGCAACTCTTTAAAAAAGTTTTAGAAGAGACCATATTTCTTCTAATACCCAAGAGAACTTGTCTCCTGCTACTGTGCTACTGCAGTGTCATATCACAGTTTTTTTTAGGAAGGTAACATACTTCCTAAATGAAATATACTTTTTCAGATCTATGACTACTACACTAAGATCAATAGGTCAAATATTTTATCAGTAAAGTGAGACCAGAAGATCAGGATAATCCAATCCACCAAACTGGCGGAATCTAAAGACACTATTCCTTACATGTCATGTTATATTTCTACCAAAAGTGCCTAAGTCAGGAGGTTGGTCTGCAGTGAGTCAGCCTGTTTAAGTATCTGCTTCCTGAGGCAGAACCTATTTTTCTTTGCTAATTTGATAATGAATATAGAGAAAATAGTTTTCTAAAGGTACACATTTTATTTCAGATGATTTTCCAAATTTCATCACAACACCTCTGTTCCCACATCACTCATGGCCAGATTTACCACAGCAGACAACTTTAAGTTACCTGGGGTCCTTGAAAAGGGTCCTGAGTGGGCTGCATGGTATGCCTGTGGAGAGCTTGGTGGGAGTTAGGCACATCCCAGCAGAGTACAGCACAGCCAGCATATGGAGCACTGAAGTTACCATCCCAGCATGCCAACGGGCACCGCAGCCTTGTTCTGAATCTCCAGGCTGAAATCTCCTCCTGCAGAAGGCTACCTGAAATTCTTCCTTTGCAGACCATTTCTCTTTTTTAAAATACATCTAGAAAATACAAAATTTGCATAGAAAGTCATCTCATCAGGTGCCTCTCCAGACAGAGGGAAATAAAACCATTACCTCCCTCTTTCCTTTCCCCACCAAAATCACCAAATGATAGCACATTTGTGTTATGAGGCACTGATGAGTCTTTTTGTTGAAGCTAATTTATTTCACAAAAGACAATTCATGATGAGCAGAATGACAGAGAGGGAGCAGATTGTCTAAATTTTGTGCTGACTCCTGCTTCAAGTGCTGTTCATATGGGTATGGAAAGGGCCAAAGATCGGCATGATGCATCTTATTAATCTCACAGTTCTTGTTATAATAGTCCACAAAGGTAGAGTTAGAAGACTGTGGGACTAGGTGAGTACATTAAATACTAATTTTAAAATGGAGAAGCATAACCAGGAGAACTGATGAGAGTACTAGGGAGCATCAGAAGACACTGAGACATGAGAAGACTCAGGAAGAAAGGATGACAAGGAAAAGTAGAAAAGTGAAGGGAGTACAGAAAGGTGAAGCTGTAAAGGCCAAAAAGCTAAAAACAGTAAGAAAGGAGCTAAAGGGAACAGAAGACCAATAGAAAGATTTATGAAAAATTATGGGGCCATTAATGATTCCACTGTTAGAGCAGGATTGACTTAGTCTGATAAAATGAGGCTTACATCCATTTATTAAGCAAAAGAGCAAATGTGGATCATAACCAAAATTATACTACCTACTCTGTGGATAATGATTCAATTTTAACAAAAGTTACAGGAAAATTGTTGAAGGAAATTGAACAAATACCATTTGACTCAATGATTTTTAAAACTCACCTAATGGAATTATTCTGAAGTTTCCTTACATGTCTTTGTGTCCTTTATAAGAAATCCTCCTAGAAACTATACTAAGGCACATGGAAAACAAGCAGGTTATTGGTGACAACGAACACGGCTTTACCAAAGGAAAATCATGCCTGATTAATTTTGTGGCCTTCTACGACAGAGCCACAGCACTGGTGGACAGAGGAAGGGCAACAGACATTATCTACCTGGACTTGTGCAAAGCTTTTGACACAGTCCCACATGACATCCTTGTCTCTAAGTTGCAGGGACATGGATTTGACGAAAGGACCACTCGCTGGATAAGGAACTGGCTAGATGGCCACACTCAAAGAGTTGTGGTCAATGGCTCAATGTCCAAGTGGAGACCGGTGACAAGTGGTGTTCCACGGGGGTCAGTACTGGGACCAGTGTTGTTT
>VZTO01008164.1:53893-64002 GCA_013400615.1 Syrrhaptes paradoxus | reverse complement strand
TTCACTGTGAGGGTGGTGAGACACTGGAACAGGTTGCCCAGGGAAGCTGTGGATGCCCCATCCCTGGAGGTGTTCAAGGCCAGGCTGGATGAGGCTTTGAGCAACCTGGTCTAGTGGAGGGTGTCCCTGCCCATGGCAGGGGGGTTGGAACTTGATGATCTTTAAGGTCCTTTCCAACCCAAACCATTCTGTGATTCTATGATTCTATAGACCAAAGGGGAGGAAAACAACAACTGCAAGTCCTTAGTTTGAACAGTATCCCTCATAGAAGTAGCACACAAGACTGTCATTGAAGCCAGTAGGAGAGGAAATCAAACCACCAGCCTGAATTGCTAAATGTGCAAGCTGAGCTTGTTCGATGTATTTTCAGATCTACTTTTCTTCATAAGCAAAGCATCAGAAATTTTCAGATGACAGATACACTCAGCCATTAATTGCTGTTTCAATTCGTTGCTGTTCAGGACATTTCAATAACAGTCTTGTAAACAGCAGCATGGAACAAAAACTCAGTTCTGGATGTTTTATTGAAAAAAAAAAAAAGAAAGAAAGAAACAAAACAGCACAAAAAATTCTGCTGCATTATTTTCAATCTTGAGAAATTATTCAAAGAACCAACGTGACTTTATGCAGAGGATGCCGCCAGCAGCAAAAAACCCCAAATATTTTATTAACTGATTTAATTCTTTGTAGTTAATTTATTCATATTTATATTAAAATAATTTAAACAATAAAAAATAACTAATCAACCTTAAATAGAGTAACAGCAAAATATGAACTACAAATAAATAGTAAAAAAAAATAGTATTTATATGAATTTTGTCTTTGTGTTATATAGTCATTGGCTTAGGGATAAGGTGAGTGTCCACTGTGCCTGAGAAAATCTCCACTTTACATTCTGTGAAGCTCAGGATCCAATAGCCAGAAGGATTCTCTTGCCTGACATCCAAGTCACAACTTTAAGGCGCCGCATTGAGATGCACCTCTGGCCCTTTCACATAAAAAATAACTTGAGATATTATTCCTGGATTTTATAAAGTCTTCAGAGGCATTTCATTTGGGATTAAAGAACACTGACCGAGAGAAACTAGGACAAAGAAGAAGATGCAGATGTTTCAGCAAACATATGAGTAGTCACTGGAAAGTGTTTTGCACCCTTGCTTTACTCCTCTGAAGCATTTTCATACCTAGATCTATAAAAAAACAAAAACAATGCCTGTTTTCATGTATATGTGGTGTTCATCTGGATTTCCTACTCTTTTGCATCTTTTTTTGTTTTACGCATGGCTTTGCTGATGCACTGCTCCTATTTCTAAGAAGTTAACATTCTCTGTCCTGAAGTATATTTGAGTTGACTGCACTTCATGTTGTAAGAACAGTGCTATCATTTATTCCTGTGGACTTCCTAATATCTGTAATAGCTCCTGCAGCATTCATAACAATGTTTCATGCTATTCTTTGGGGAAAAGAACAATATACGGAAACCCATTTTTGAAAGATCAGAACCGTCTATTAAGTTGGACTACTCTAGAGAAAATTAATCACAACATGTGTATCGGTTTATTTTAATTTTTTATTCGTTTTTATGAAACAGCCTTTAGTTAATACAAACCTTACAACATGTGCTGGGACACAATGTGCAGTTCTTCTTTATCCACAGTTTTTTCTAGGTTTACATGGCACTTTTCCTCAGCAGTTCTTCTCCAGGTTCGCCATCCGAGTGGTAAGCGTCTCTTCTTTTACAGCAAAGAAGCTGAAGACAAACTTTCCACCTAAGTATTGGAGATGTGCTTGAAACAGTAGAGCCTAACTTTTTTTTTTGTTGTTGTCATTTCATGCTTTAGGGTACAACATGCACCCCCCAGATTGCTGAACCACCCTTGCTGGAGGGCAAATAACCTCTGGTGTGCAGGTAGAAACAAGCAGCTGAGGACAAGTGGAGGGAAGAACTTCTTGAGCTTGTTTCACCACTAAAAAAAACACGTAATGTAATTACAAGTTGTAGTATGGACAGGTTACCTTGTCTTTTAGTTTCGGTGAGGAAAACATGAGATGACATAAACTCATGACTTGAAGCACTGAAAGAAATGTTCTGATGCGTTTCCTGACAGCAGAAACTGGACCATTTTCTCTTTCAGTCTGTATGATGTTGATGACAGTTTGGCCACTGACAGTGCACAGGAGAGATGGCAGAGAGAGATCAGTGTGAGTATATGCTGGAGGTGTGCTCTTAGAAGCTGCATGATCAGACGTAGGGAATCTTTGAATGACAACAGCGAGAACCAGTGCTGGTGACTGGCTGTGTTAAAGCAGACTTTGTTGGCAATTTATGGAGATTGAGTGGTTGTTGGAAAGACATCACTGGAGATTTAGGGATTGCTAACACAGAGATTTTAGGCATGTTTGTGGAGTCATTCTCAAGGGGGATTTTGAATTGTAGTTGTTCTACAGGTTGTCATAGTCAGATAACAATCAACATCAAAGGAATTCAGTTTGGTCTCAAGAGCAGTTTCTGATGATAAAAGACTTGACTTTGGAATAGGTTAGTCGACTCAGACTGCTTTCTACCTTGTCCCATGCTGTACATTCATTGGTCTTCAGGGCATGCTGCAAAGTCCTTGCCTTTTTAGGTATTTAGGGAGTCTGCAACTTTGCAAGACAAAGTGCTGAAGATTATGAGTGACTTAGCTGATTTTTTATGGTGCATTATTGTCAGGCCTTCTTTAGGGTTCTGTGAGAATCTGCTAATAGCAAAATGCATAATAGGCAATTTAATGAATAAAGATTTATTTTTTTTTTGCTGGGAAATGCTACATTTTCTGACTGGGTATTAAATTTTAGAGGATTCCAAGAAGTCTGGATAGGTACCAGAAAATAAGGTAAAATGAAATGAAATAAATAATTCCCCTCTATAAGAGCTGAAGTTGCAAAATGAGGGCAGGCAAATGTGCACTGAAATGTTTAACATTGTTTAAAGAGTTCCATCACCAACCCTTCCCTTGACAAGCTTACTTCTTTAGCAAATATTTCTTTGAGATATTTGCTTTCATGTGGTATTACCATATGTTTCATATTGCATAGATTTCCATAAACTGAGCACATACACACATTTTATAGACTATTGGTCTTTTTCCTGTTCTGAACAATGCTGATGAGAGTTCTTTCCTTGACTTTTATAGGAAAGGGTTTACTATTTTTTAACAGATTGATCTATATCACATGCTGTTGAGGAGGATTGTACTTTTTTAAGCTTCTCCTTACAGTGACTATATAGAGACTAGGGAGTAAACTAATACTGTTTCTTGTCTGGAGAAGTACATCCATCAGTCAGCCACCACAAAACACTAGTCCCAGTTAGTGCGCTCTACACTGTGCTCTGCTGCAGTCACTGAGGGATGTCAGCCAGGACATTTCACCTCTCTGTGGCTTGTCCACATCCAGGCCTTGCTCCTCTTCTCTTCATGCACTGAGGCCACCATTTTGAACGCTTCCATTTTTATCATCAGACATATTAAGTAGGATGCGATTTTCTAAAAAGCACAGCTTTTAAGGTACGCAGTTAAGCAACCTGAATCATAGTCACTAGTTTAAAATAAAATGCCAGGCTTAAATGCATCTCTGAGCAGTTACAATGCCCTTCTCAGACACACTTAGTCATTAATAGTTGCATTTTTTTGACTATAATGTTAGTTTCCCTTACACAGAAAAGAAGTGAGAGAAGAGATCACAGAATTATGCCAGATTGTTAAAGTCATGCTTTGAGGTGCACTTGTGTCATCCCTGCCACTGGAAAAGTCTCTGCCCTCTTAGCTGCTGGCTGCTCCTCTCCATGTTGGTGCCACCGTGCAGCCCAAGCCAGCAAAAGTGTTTGTGTGCTGGTGTCGTGAACAGGGATCAGGAAACTGATACAGCTGGAAAGCAGCCCAGTACAAACCACCCCTCAGCTGCTTTTAGTCTCTGCTTCACAAATGCTGCTTCTGGGATGTTGCACATTGGCACAACGGAGGGAATGGGCAGCATTAGCTGTGCACAGGCATGTCTGTGATTTTGGCAGTATCACCAGCTCATAGCTGCCTAAACCTGCAGCCTAAGATTTTCTATAAATGGCTTCATCACACAAGGGCTCCATGAATTCTTTAGTCTTATAAATTAGACATGACTGAAAAATTCTGTATACTGCTGGTATGTAACATTAGGTCATTCAGTTAAGTCCCTCTTTAACAAAGTAATCTCTTCTTATTTCTACAAGATGGCCTTGTCTGATCGCCTGTTTTAATGAGGGCAAAAGTACAGAATCATGATCGCTGATTTATGCATCATCTTCTCTGTTATGGTTATCCCAGGTAATGCAGAAGTGAGCAATCAATATAACTGTTTGAAAGAGCAAATTTTCAAGATGTATCATGTATATTTGTAATCATTCAAAAATGTCATAATGGTAGGGAAGCATCTTACAAAAGGGAAAACTGATGCATCTTGTTATATTCTGAAAGGATTGTATGTGATTTTTAGAATAGTAACGAGAAAGTTAGCATTTGTATTCCTTTAATTCCTCTTTCTCCACACATACTATCTATTATTCCCTGTGGAACATTTTTACAAATGCTTTATTTCCTGTGACCTGTACATATATCAGTAAAGTTCATTTGTACTTAAGGAAAAGGGAAATGAGCAGAATTTTCCATCACAATAACATCCCAAACCATCTTTTTAAGGCTGTGTCTTTCCTGATGATACACACCACAAAAATCCCACTTCAGATTCATTGCTTTAGAAAGTGGTAGCCACTGGAGAAAAAAAATACACAATTAAAAAAGCTTATGTCGACCATTTGAATAGCATTTGCCTCAGCAGACATCGCTAAAATGGAAGAGGAAATGATGCCAACTCCCACAACTGAATCTTAACCACCGTTCCCAAGAAGTCAAATGTTGTCATGGCCAGAGAGATGTCAGAGCTCGTAAGGCTACTGTAATACAGTCCACTGGACTATGAACAGCTTCCGACATCTAACCAAATCCCTGTCTAGTGTTGATTCAGCTGTCCCTGAATCCTCAGTTTGTTTTGCCTTGGTGAGGTCTAAGTTTTAGGATCCAGCCTAGAGCAATGCTCTGTTTACATATGATTTTTAAGTCTTGGCTACTAATTGTACTGTACTTGCAGAGATCTGAGCTCTCTCAAAAGATCTTGAACAAAATTGTGCAGCTCTCTTTGCACTCATAATGTTGCAAAGAAAAAAAAAATCCTGTTGCTTGTCAGCGTTGATAAAATAAATATGTTTTTCAGTCTGTTGTTAGTGATATAGTGCTTTCAACAGAGGAGTGAATAATACCAGGTGTTCCGTGGGATAGAGACACTGTACTCGTATTTCATTTTGTAGGAAATGTGGAATAAAGCCATGTTTGCATTCTACAGCTTGAAACAAAGAAGTGAATATTCTTGAAGTGGCTGCCTTCAGTGTGAAACATGGAATGAGGGAGGTTTTGTTTACTGTGAGGAATGTCACTACCAAGTTTCTTAATCCTTTGTCAACACTGAGCTAATTCAGCTTTCATAAAGACAGGGTAGGGCAACGAGTAAATGGATTAGTTACATTCTTCTACTATCACACTATATTAACATTAGAGTTTTCAGGCTGCTCTGCCTAAAGTGTTGTCTCAGATTTATGCTTCATGGGGATTTTTTTGCTTAAATCTTTTTCAGACTATGCTTTAAGAATACAAGGAAGCAACAGAAGATGTCTGTGAAAAAAACATGACGCATTTTGCAATGATCTCAGCTATGCAGTAATAGCAATTAAAAGCTACAATACCACAGTGGTCACTACTATTAATGCCATTAAAGTAATTAGACCCAGCAGCTGTAGGGTCAAATAAAGACAGCTTTGTAATGACAATATGCCAGGAGAAAATTACTGACATTTCCATCTAAATTATATTCCCTAAAGTATCATCTTAGTACTAAATAAATAAAGTTACAATAATTCAAAGACTGATTATAGGTGATATTAGCACAACTATTTGCTCCACAATTTGCTAGGGTTAACTTTTTAAACATAATTAATAGGCTTTACTCACTGTATCTGGTTATACACGGTGTTTCTCATTTACATTCCTTTGCAATATGCTGACAGTGCTAAATGTCTGAGAAGAAAGATCTCATCTACTAGAAGAAAATGGTTCTTCGCGTTATTGTGCTTATAATGGACGTGGTTGCTGCACTGTTCTAGTAATAATGACCAGAAAAGTAATGTGGGAGAGAGAGGCTCTATGCTGTTTTCTTTTCAGTTTTTTGTTACAAGCCTTTCCTGGAGTCAACGTGAAATGTAATTGCTCTTTTGACCTCTATCTTCTCCCTACCCAGGTCTGAGGAAGAGCTACACTGGTTGATTATTGCAGGAATGAAAGGCACTCTGACCTTGTCGACCGAACGCTTTGCTGCTTTCAATGTTGCCCATTATGCTGAAGGCAGGCAACTCCTGGAGAGAGGCTGAAATCTACAGGAGAGCTGCTTGCTGGGCAGACTGCCAGCAAGGGCTTCGGCAGCAGCATGGCAGACACCACCAGGCAACGAAGGAAGCCAGCTGGGGAGAGAGGAGGGGGTATATCAAAACATTGTTAGCACAGGGTATAAGGAGCTCTCAGATGCTGATCACAGATTGCTTCTTCATTAATAAGACTTTACATCATCCACCTAAAATGAAAAGTAGCAGAAAAGCAAAGTAGAAAGAATAATACAGTGATAATTTTTTTGCAGTGGAATGTGGCAGTCATTAAATAAAAAAATAAAAAAAAATACTGCCCCAAACCCACAGTTTTCACAGGAATAAAGAGATTGCTGCTGTATAAGGATCCATTGAAAATACTCCTCCAAAGAAAATGGGTCAAATTTTCAGTTGTTATAACTGTGCTAAATCGGAAAACATTCACCATGAAATCTTCCTTAGAATATTTTTGGACCTGTAAGAGGCTGTAAAGCTTACCACCTGGCAAACACTCTCTTTTCATGTGTGTGTGTTTATACATATATATATATATTTCAGAAAACCAAAACCTCAGAATTCACAATCATAACAAGACATGATTTGAAACTATTTCCTATTACTCTGACTGCAACTTTCTTTGCTCATGATGACTAATTTGGCCTGAGGATAAGGTGGAGACTCAGGCAAAGCTGTCAAGGGCATTGATAGTGCAAAGCCTGTCCATTTGAAAGGAAGCTTTCCAAAAAGAGGCTCAAATAACATGGGCTTTTCACTTAGAAATAGAGCCTATCCCAGCTGGGTCACTAGTGTTTCAATGTCACCATGACTTGAAGGCTGCCTAGTCACTCACACAAAATGGATCAGTGCTCTTTATTTCTTTGAGGTTGTTTTTCCTCAGTTGTGTATCTGTATCACCTCACCCCTCCCCCCACGCCCCCCCAAAAAAAAACACCCACTGCGGAAACATGGACAAAGAAACTCTCATTTTGTTTCCTCAAGCTGAAGGAAGGACTGGATGATTGCTAGATTACTCTCGCACTCATAGAAGCTAATGTTGCTTGCCACAGTGAGAGAGACGCAGGGCTATGGTGACAAACGTACCGTATATCATGTTCAGCAGTCATGTTACATGTTACATGTTACATGTTACATGTTGCCCAGCCCTGATAAATCCCTGCATATCCTGATAGGCTGTGGTTGGGGGTGATGGCTGCTCCTCCTGGCATCAGGGACAGAATATGCTGGCAAGCAGCTGCCTTGCATTGCCTCTTGCCATCCTCCTTCTCCAGGTCTAGCAGAGAAGGCACTTACTATGTCTTCACAGGGACTTTTTGCCTGGAAGGGTTAGTTATATCAGGTCACTGCTGCTCAGAAAGATTAGCCCTGCCCCACATTGACGCTGCACTGCTGCCCAAGAAGCCAGAGAAACAAAGCCAAAGAAATTCATTGTAGATTATGTCCAGAGTTGGACACATATTCTCCTCTTACTTGGGGCAGGGTGTTTGGTCCAGCAATAGAGCATCTATCAAAAAATTTGCACACAGTAAAAATAGTTAATGACCTTTGTTGTTAAATGGAATGCCTCATCAAGACTGCACTGAGATAGTCTGAGTTTCTCTAAGTTTATCACCAATTCATTCAATTCAGTTATGTCTCTGATGGAGCTCCGTATCACCGAATTTCTGATTCGTTGCAGAAATTTGCAGCTGTGAACAATGTTCCCATTTAACCTCCCTGTTGTAAGTAAAACTGACTGCACACCCCAAATCTTTCATTGGGAGGGTTATTTTCCAGCCTTTACATTTATCTTCTGATTCTTTTTTTTACATTTTCTCCAGAATATGAACATCCTGCTCAAACACAGTGCTCCTGTACAAAAAAACCAAAAAACCATAAAGGTAAGATTTCACCTCTTGAATACTATTTGAGAGTCACCCATCTCTGTCATTCAGCTGGCTATACACCATAAGCCTCAGCTCATTTTCAGAGCAGCTGAAGTCCTTTACGATGTAAGTAATGGCTTCTGTTATTTGTACCAAGCTGAATTGCTATATGGTATGGCTGGTCCCCTTCTCTCTCCTTTTGTTGGAAAAACAAAAGCAACACTCTTGTGTTGTTTTTAAACAACGTTTTAAAATAACGCGTGTAAAGAAACTGTGTGTGCTAATACAGGGGATGCTTTCATGCAGTTGCCATACTTTCAATAGTTTTTCCATGGAACAAATAAAGATTATAGACAGAAATTGTTATATTTACACTTCACCTTATAGTGGAAGGGCATTGATATTGAATATTATTTTTAATATTATTTTTACTCATGCCCTGTACATTTCAAGAACCATTTACCAAGATTAGTGTTGAAGAAAGGAACATATTGTACAGGAAGAATTGGCACAGTAATAAGAAAGAAGCCAGGTAAGCAGGAGTCTAACACACAAACAAGAGTAAATACATTTTCTCCAACACACTGCAGAAGCTAAGTGGCTTTTTTACCCCTTCTTTCCAGAGTTCAAATCCCTGGCAAACAGCTTGCTGCAGCTCAAGTTATTTTGTTTGGAGAAATCTAAAAAGGTTAAGCCAACTAACACCATGAAACAAATGGATCAGAGGTATTGGAGCTGTGGAAAGTCAAAGTATCAAATAAATTGTAAGTTCATACTGTGCCAGTTCTTAGTTTTCATTGCCTTAATCTGAAGGTTGAAGTAAAATAAAACTGTGTCATAAAAATAAAACAAAAATAAAAATTATGAGTAACATGACATAACAT
Organism: Syrrhaptes paradoxus; assembly: GCA_013400615.1. Lineage (NCBI taxonomy): Eukaryota > Metazoa > Chordata > Aves > Pterocliformes > Pteroclidae > Syrrhaptes > Syrrhaptes paradoxus. The sequence continues at coordinate 54,754 of VZTO01008164.1, read as the reverse complement.
ACATAAAATGGAAAATAATTGTTTTCACTCAGTCTGCTCACATAGAACCTCAGCAAATCACTGTATTTTTCCTGAAAGCAGTTCAAAGAACACAAGCTGCCATTTGTACACTGTGATTTTAGCATGTCTTCATGTTTGCCATATTCCATGTTTGCTTCCTAAAAGCTTTGCATTATAGCTACAAAACAGGAGTTTGGATTGTGAACCTGACAACATATCCAGGTTTTCTTGGCAGTCTCCATGGATGCAGTTCTCCACAATACAAGTACCCACTTAACACAAATGGCTGACAAATATATACAACCACATGCACTTTTGAAACCAAATATTCCTGACTGTTGAATGTACTTTGCATGCATTGGCTTGAGGCACAGATCCTTGTTTGGCCTGTGAATCAGGCCTGGTAGGTATTGAAAGAGCATAGAAATGCATACTTCATAAAACACTTTCCTGTCCACCTAGACCTTCACTCTATTAAAAAGTAATAATATATGACATTTTTCTAAAATTTGGTGGTATATTCACCAAAAAATACATTGCAAATACATTGCAGATAAGGCTAACACCAGAGGAAATGTAGGCCCACTGATGAATGAGGTGGGTGCTCTGGTGACAGAAGATACAGAGAAGGCAGAGTTACTGAATGCTTTCTTTGTCTCTGTGTATACTGCCGGAGGCCGTCCTGAGGAGCCCCGTACCTCTGAAGCCCCAGAGGAAGTCGGGACAAAGGAGGAGTTTGCTCTGGTAGATGAAGACTAGGTTAAGGAGTGGTTAAGTAATCTGGACACGCATAAATCCATGAGTCCTGATGGGATGCACCTGCAGGTGCTGAGGGAGATGGCGGAAGTCATTGCTAGACCA
>VZTO01008164.1:30538-52981 GCA_013400615.1 Syrrhaptes paradoxus | reverse complement strand
CTTCTTTACAGTGAGGGTGACAGAGCACTGGAACAGGCTGCCCAGAGAGGTTGTGGAGTCTCCTTCTGTGGAGACATTCAAAGCCCGCCTGGATGTGTTCCTGTGTGATCTGATCTAGGTGTTCCTGCTCCGGCAGGGGGATTGGACTAGATGATCTTTCGAGGTCCCTTCCAATCCCTAACATTCTGTGATTCTGTGATTCTGTGAAACCACTGGCTAATAAAGCAAAATGTTTAGAAATTACCCAGTATAGCTCTAAAAACCACTTTATGAGGACTTTGTCTTGGTCCAAAAATTAAAACTATATACTAGCAAAATTGAAAAGATACAAGTAGTTTTCCAGCGTGTGTGTGCATTTTGGTGTGCAGTCTATTTGCATTTATCTTTAATCCTAATTTGGTTGGTTGGTTGGTTGGTTTGTTTGTTTGTTTGTTTTGATTGGTGTTGTCTCACACAGATGACACTTTCCACTCCTTAGGCCTGGGGGGAAGGGATGTTAGTAAACCTTAGAAAGATGAACAGAAGAGAAAGCCCAAAAAATACATTTAAATGTTCGTTCTTTTGCTATCTGTCCAACCCTGCAAGGTGCTGGAGTTTTACTATTGTCATTGAATTGACCTGGGAGAGATAATAAGCCTCTGGAAAAATGATGCACCCCTGAGGTTTGTGCTCAAGTGTGTCTATGGGTTCAACAATTGAGCTTGACACATATGTGCAATCTATGTTTGTTCTTTGCTTTACTTTAAAGGTTGAAATGTGGCATTTCAAAAATATAATGTCAGATAAGTAATAAGTCTGAATGTTAAGAGTTTACTGAATATCAGATTTTACCCAAGGAGATGAGAAAGGCATGATTTCTGCAATATTTGCTAGATTAGGGCTTTTATTTTTGTAGAAAGGGTAGATTTTGTCAGGGTGGCTGGCAGCTCCTTGTCAGCAGATGGGTAGGAGTACAGGATGCTTCCTTGTGTTCAGTATCAGCAACTCCTGTTTAATTTGCATTTGAGGGAGTTTTTCCATAGCTTATCGATTTGCCAGTGAGTTAATTCGCCCCTGCATAATCAGATAAGAATGAAATAGAAATACTAACGATAGGAGGTAGAACAAGGGCATGCCAGCAGAGCAGCCTTTCCTTCACCCATCTAATCTGAATAGACCGTAATTTCAACTATTTCAAGTTTGGTTTGGTCTTATTTCTTTTCCCAAGGTAGGAGTAGAGGGTTGTTTGTTTGGGGTTTTTTTTCTGAAAACTGAGTTTAGAAGATTAAATGCAATGAATTGGCTATGACAGCTACTATTTCATTCTGTGAAGCTGGAGTTAAAGAATAAAGCACTGTTGCTTGCAGCTAGGCAAACACGTTGCTTACCTTCTAAATCCAGTCCAAGAGCCAATTAATTAAAGCAGAGTAAAAAATATTCTCTGTGAAGCATAAAGGAAAAAAAAAAAAAAAAGAATAATTTTGCTCCCAGTGCAACATACTTGTAATGTGTGCAAGTCAATAGTCATAATTGCATTAGAGTAAATGTAAATGGGAAAAAACTTTAGAGTTGTAATGTGCTGTTCATCAGGCAGGCCTGCACAGGGAAAGAAGGACAACTTCCAAACAGCTTTGTCAGCTGGTATTAGGCCTCTGGGGCTCAGAAAGTAGGTTGTGAGCGGCAATGAGTGGGCTGCCCTGACAGACTTGTTGGTGCTCACAAGGTGTGGCCTTGGCCTGCTGCACTGCGGGGTTTGTGCTGCAACCACAGAGGATGCTTCAGGCTCTTTAGCAATGCACTTCTGCATCCCTGTTTCATGTTTGGTAAGGGGCACAGCAACGATCAAAAGGCTGCAACATGAAGCTGCAGCATTTTAAACATTGCAGAAAGCCCCATACATTTACCGCTAGTAAATTCATCCCCTCTAGTGTCTCTTGGACAAAGCAGAAGTACAAACACTCTGGAGGTTTATGTTGTGTTATTACTTCTAAGCCTCTGTAATTTGACATACATTAGCCCTTTTAGCTGAAATACTTTGTAATGTAGATGAAGGTACTTTTGAATCAGAGAGACAGGTGTTAATGGCCAAGATACAGGAGGATTAATTTTAAACTGTGATGATGTCATTTCACTTGGCTTCACTCAGATTCTAATTTGTTTTTGTCTGAGCAAATTCTCGCTGACCTCAGTGAGCTACATACACTCTTTAAACCTGATCAGCTAATACAGAAAGTGGGTACTTCATATGTTTACTAATTCTGCTTAACAGATTTCATAGTGATTTTTAGCATAAAACAACGAACATATACGCCATGGCATATTGAAAGTGAATACAGAGCTATGAAATCCACATCAGTATATGTGGCTTTAAAGAAAAGAAAAGCTAACACGATAGATCAATAGATCTGTTAACAGTCTTTCAACCTTTAAGTCTCTAAATATGTATTATATGGCAAATCTTAAACAGTTCCTGCTGCCTAAATCTTTCCTGTGGATTTTGCTTTGGCCCCTTAAAAATGTACATATACATGTCCTGTTTGCATATCATTTGCTCAGCAGGACAGATATACCAACTATAAACCATTCTGCTTAAGTAACAAAAACTGCATGACCTTTCACTGGCCTTTGCAAATTATCTGGACCAATGATGTGTTTAATCAGGAATTTAATGGGCGAAAGAGATGTTCCTGTGCTTTTCCAATATACAATTTGTTCTTCTGCTTTTACTTCCAGATAACTCTACTGACTTTGAGGAAGGCACACTTTGGACAAAAAAAAAAGAAAAAAAAAAAAAAGTATCAGCGCAACAGGCCCACACTAACTTCACTGCTGCAAACCAGCACAATTTGCAGCACCATGGAGCAAGGAGATCAAGTTAAAAACAAGACAAGTAACTATGGTGTCCACTGAAACAGCCCCTCAAAAGAAGCGCTAGGTCCCCAAGAGATGTTTCAGCCACTGTCACTGAACCTAAACTTTGTGACTGCTAATGCTGTCACAGAGCACTAAAGAACTCTTGATCCTATAATTGAAATCACAAGCATCTCCTTCAAGCAATATAGTCCAAGAATCACCCTAAAGATTACAACAGCCTAGTCCTTTCCAAATAAAGCCTATGCTTGATGCTAGCAAGTTCAGTCTTTATAGTCCGTTTTCTTCTAAACTCTCTTTTCTTAGTAACATACTTGAGAAAAATATATTCCTATCTAATCTGAACAGGTTTTTATACTTTGTCCATCTTTGTAGTGCTTGAACATTTAGTACGGTCTTGAGAACTGTAGCAGTATCTATCTGCGCACAGGATTATGGGATTCCTTGTTTAGATAGGAATATGCTCCAGAAATCACCCTCAGAATTAAGGTTCTATCCAAAAATTCCAGCTTTGATTACTTGCAAACTACAGAGAAGATGCAATGTGCAAGAAAGGTGAAGGTTTGAGACCTGATATAGTAGCAGAAGAAAGAGCAAGAGGGCTCCTCCTGCAGAAACTGGAGCACATATCAGGCATTGTTTGATGCAGAGGTGCCAAATAAGGACATCTAGCACCTGAGGTAAGTACTCATACAGGAGGAACAATCCAAGTAGGATGCTTCTTCTGTCTAAAACAGAGAGATTCAAGCTATGGACAGTGTGTTCAGATCACAGAGACATCAGGAGAAAAAGGTTTTGCTTCAACAGTAACCTGCTGCACAGAGATTCTACTTTTACATTGGTTTCTATGGGTGCCATGGTACCTCACAGAGAACAAAAAAAAAAAGGCACGATCTGACTGTGCCCACACTAGAATTACAGTGATTAATTGCTAATTCTTCATCCCCTCATAGAGCTTATTTATGGTTGGCAACTGATAAAGTGAAAAGAACTGCATGGCTCTGATTCTTAAATATCATTTTGTTCCCTCTGTACTGAAGATTCTTTTCAAACACAATGCATCAGTCAGTGAATCACTGAACTTATAAGAATCTCAGGCCCACACTAAATTTTCCAAAAATAGATGGAACTAGCTTTCTTTCTTCAACTTTCCTCCGGTCCCTTAAGGGATTGATGTTGCCCTTCAGGTACCTAATGCTTGGGAATGTCTGTAATCTTTAAAATACTAAATTCCAGCTCCACTCTATATGAAAGCCAATTCTGGATTTTTCCCTAAACCATAGAAAATGTCAAAATGTGTAAGGTGTAAAGACGGTCAGAATTAGAGCCCTTACTGCATTATTTATAGGCATTAAGATATGTCACAGTAATTGTCCCCCATGAAGAAGCCCAAGAAGCTTGTATTTTTAAAGGTCTTCAAGTGGATATTTACATAATAAAGATTGCAAAGAAATAGATGTGTTCTGCTAGGCAAACCACTCTAAGTCACTTGTTTCTGCAATTGGCAGGAGCTTTTTACAAAATGTTATAGGAATGTCTACAAAGTTGTTGCCATCTAGCCAGAAAAAAACAAAACCTCCACATTTTAAGAAGGATTTATTCATTCACATAACTAGACTCTAAGGCCGTAAATGACTGAGCCACACTGTATGCTTCCATTGTTCCCAAAACTGCTGCATATGTTTATTGAATTGGCCCTTTCCAGTGGTTACTGCTGGTCATATCTGACTTTTTTTTAACTGAAAGGGGAACAATTAATTTTCTTTAAATAGCCCCCTAAGCTACAGTCCCGAGTTTGTGGGAGTACAAATCTACCTTTAAGATCTATCTTATCAAGTCTCTTCTCTGAACTCCAGCAACAATGTTAAGGCAATAAGCAAGACACACAGCCTTAAAGACAGTTGTAAAAAAGCCTTTGAACAGAAGGGATTTTGACTCAGCAACAACAAAGACGAATATCCATTCCTGCCTGTTGATAAGCCGCAAGAAGATTTCTAAACAAAGTTCACAGACTTTAACATTTGTTGAGAAAAGCCACAGACTGTAAACTGGATCCTCTCTAGAAACAGGATGATCTCAAATAATTGAAAGTCACAGGATATGGTTTCTGTGCCTGCACAGAAAGATGTAAGGATCAGACTTCTAGTACACAGGCTACTCTCCACTTCTTTGGGAAGGCAGCTGATCATTGCTTCCCAGGCAGCTCCAGGGACACCGGCAGGTTTGCAGAGCAGCGTTCCAGGGAATGTGCAATAAGCCCAAAATGTCTGGTGTTGAGCCTCCTGCAACAGCCCCTGTGAATGGAGACCTGCAGTTCCATGGGGTCCTGCTCTGAAATGATCATTAGCACTATCAGCACAAGTGAGAAGCACTCAGAAACAGATTAATTTTCCGTGGTGATTGTTTTGGTCAATTCTTACTGATTTGTGAAAAACAGACAAAGTGATCACCTGTATGATTTTGAAATGTACAGGGCGATGACAAACGTACATAAACTTTACCAACAATGTTCATTTCCCTTTTTCTGCTTTAGCGCTTCACAGTGATCCACAAAAAGGTCCAATGGGCAATGGGGAAAACAGTGTGCAGAAGAGGGAGATGGTGATAGGAAACAACTTTTCAAATATTTGGGTTTTTTTTCTCCAGGTTTTTGTCAAACAACTGCAAATCAAAATATCATTATTTGGTTACACTGTCTTGTATATCATTCTATATAATTGGTCCTATTTTATTCCTTTAGCAGCACAGAATACATGTCAATTATTATCTGCTGGTTTGGAGATGTATATACTTGCTACAGCTTTCCTGAAAGGCTTGAAAATAAAAGCATTTTCATTTAGCTTATTAACATTATGTAAATGGCAACATAACTAGCCTTGATTTGTTGCCACTACCTTGGAAATATTTAAACATTATTATTACTTAGCCCAACATTCCAGTTTTATCTCTGAAATTAATGCTTTTAGACTCAATTTATGCTTGTCAACAAATAATGATCATAGATGTGAGCTGGTTCATAATCCAGAGGTACTAGGTTACAATGCGTTGCCATGGAAACTGTGTTTTATTGCATTTTCTCTACTTGATTTAAGACATTTGACAATCGTAGCAACTGTTTGCCTGTATTCCCATACCATAAAAAATTCAAAACCACAAACAACCAATAGGGGACATTCATACAGTTCTTGGACCTCACTATAAAATAAAAAAGAAATGACAACCTTATATTTAACAGGGACCTTCAGTGAATAGTTTATCCCACAGAATGTCTAGGAGTGTTGGAAAATTCAATCAGTGGTTAGTCATCGAATGGACCTGTCTTGCCTGTGGTTCATTTTGTTTATTGCATCATGTATCTTTTATGATCACTAGGGACTTTAGCCTGAAACAGCATTTTCTTTAACAAGAGCCATGTTTCCTGTAACATTGTTTATTGCATCTGAAACATTACTCTTTGAAACCTCAGTACATTTTCAATTGAGCAAAGGTCCGTAACGGAATACACCATGTCTGTGTTTATTCAGGATCCCAAGTAAAAAATATCCCAGTTCATGTAACATTAATCACTTCGCCAGTGTTCAGCTGAGGTCATTGCCACATTCCTAGCAGTATTAAGCCTAGTCAAGATTAATCACGTACATTAAACCCTGAAAGGAAAGCATGTGAAGCGGATCTGAAATTAGACATTCGGTGAAGGACTAAAGAGAGCACTGTAACAAAATATGTTAGCAGTGCTGTAGCAAGCTTTCAGAATTATATTTTTCCTACTATGTTGTTGTCATATCATCTCTATTTAAGGCTTTGTTGCTGTCTCCTTAATTTAACCCATTTTTAGAAGTCTTAAACAAAACCACCAAAAGCCTTTCTGGATTGTGGGAGTTATTTTTTTCCCCTTATTCATATATTTTTAAATGCATTAATATATTCTTATGTAACTCAAATTAGGCTTCTGCAATTTTTAAACAAACAGGTAATAGAATCCTGCAATATTTTAAGACAGCAAAGTTAGTAATCAAAGAGAATTTTAAAACAATTACCCTTTCATACTTTCTCTTCTTTCTGTATGTCCACATATGTTAGTACCACAATGCTTCCTATTTCATGTTGATGTTGCTGAAAGTGTAAAAGATGCATTTTACACTATACCTTTATGTTCTACACAGTAGTCTGTAACAATTCTTTTGCCCAGTCTTGTAAACTTCCAAATGAAACTTCTCTGATTTTATTATGTTACACCATCATAAAAGGACAATTGAAGCACAAATAATTAAATTCCTACTGAAAACCCAGGGAGAAAAATCCATGGTGAGGTTCACAGTCAGCTTTCTCTGTCTTGAGAATACAGTGAAGTGTCAAAAACACTAGATTCATGATTTTCAAAAATTAGGAAACTAGGTAATTTAGCAACAGGTATGGAAACTAAACTTCTGAACTATTAAATTAAAGCAGGCAGATTAACATTATTTTGCCATTCTTCAATGGCCTAACAATGGCCTGCAATATCAAATGCTCTCTTTTTCAATAGTAGTGAGAAATTTTTTTCATATAGCTAACATTCAAAATCTGGGCTTGCCGTAATTTTGGCTGTGTAAGGTTATGGCCTTATAGAGCTCTGCAGAGTGACAGAAGTAAATAAAACATGCTCTCAACACAGTCATCTCATCAGAACATAAAAAAAGGCTCCTGGCTGGGCTGGATGGACTGAGCATTGAAGGCAACCCTTCTCTCCTCCTCGAAAAGTCCCAGACTCCCTACCTGAGGAATATCGCCACCTCAGGGTCCTCTACAGGAAAGGCTGTTTTTTCTAGAAGAGGTAAGTGGCATCTCCCCCTGGTAAAGACCCTCATCCTGAAAAGGACACCTAGCACCAATCTCTACAAGCTTTAGGAGAATCATGATGTTTCTTCAAGGGTTCAGATATTGTTCAGTTTTTATCCTCTTCCCTATGAACTTTCACTGGGCAAGACTGGGCTTTCTGCAGCAGACCAGCACAGAAAGCACTGAGAATATCTAATGCTTCTCTGCACTTAGAAAAGAGTGATCTTCTTATGGATCATCAGAGGCACTGGTCACAGCTGAAGGCAGGAGATGCTTCTAGTAGCAATGAAATTTATGAGACATCTGTTCCATGCGTGTTTGCCACAACTTTATGCTAAACTGATGCCTGGAAACCATTTTTATTCAGATCTGATTGGCACGTATTCTTTATGTTCCTCTATAGAATTAGTCTTTTTCCAGTGGTTGTCTGGGAGGTTACTCTAACAAGTTCCTCTCTGCTGCAGAGGCTTACAACACTGGAAAAAGAGAAGGCCTCTGCTTTCCAGGCTTCTGCCTTCCAGGAACATATTATATGTAAGGATTTCTCATATTTGCTATAGGACTTGGGAATGAATTCTGTGGCCTACAATGTTTCAACAGTATGTAGAATACATATTATATGCCCCTGGTTTTCTACAATGGCAAGGATTTGGACTTATTGTACAGTGTCTTTTCCAAACCTCTACTCTGTTGTTCTCTTAGAAAATGGCTAGGAGTCCAATGATTTTGACTGTGCTCCTAGTTCTGCCACAGTCTTCATGCATGACACTTCAACCTGCACCCATACATACTACCTGTTTATGTAGCAGTTTATCTGCTAGCTATCTCTGTCATATTTAGGCTTCTGCTGTGTATTCTGAAGGAGTATTTATGATCACCTGTTTGAGAAATAAACCACACTTTCTTGGGTATTTTAAACTCTTTGTGGAAAATAAGACGTAAGAAAAGTTAAAAAAAAAATCTGGTGCTTCTTTTCCATCTTTGAGAATCTTTGCTTCCAAAAACTTCAACTAAAAGGGTCTTACATGCCTGCAGTGTGTGAAACTGCATATCCAACCTTGCCCCTGGAAATCAGAGTTTATCACTGGCTTTATCTGAGGCTAAATTGAATGAGTACCTGTTCAATTGGCTTTACGTGATGCCATACTATTATGTCGGGTTGGTAGTACTACTGTAGTTCCACCACTGTAACAACCTGACAATGTTTTTTCTGAGTTGTTTGGTTTTTGGTTTTGGTTTTGGTTTTGGTTTTTTTTAACTTGATTGTTTGAATGACTGGATGACTGATATCCCAGTACAGATCTGGAATTAATAGTAATTCTATGCCAGCCCTAGGAATAGGGATGCCTGTTAGTGATATTTCCCCAAGCTCAACTTTAGAGCTCAAAAGACGAAGCAAATGTGTCAAGAATGTCACTAAAAAGTTCTGCTTTTGTTAAATTCACAGTGAAAAATAAGTCTGTTGAAATCACCTGTGGAAAAAAAAAAGAAGACGTAGATCTGAGGCTCCATGTGTGCCAGTGAGGGCATCCCAGTCTGATGCACTTAAGGCCGAGGGAGATATAGCACAAAGTAGTCCACACAACTGAGTCTGAGACAGGCATGCAATGCTTCAGCAAATAAGTAGCCTGCCCAGAAAACAGGGAAGAAGCTAGTGGGCAACATGTCAAGAAATCAGATGACTTTGTATTGGGTTCCTTGTATCTGAAAGAAGTCATACAGAGATTTACTTTGTGTTTCTAAAATTGCTCAATGAATTTCACTCAACATAAAAATACAGAGACCAAGACAAAAAACAGCCACTCGTGCAATTACTTCTTTATTCTTGACCTATTAGCATTTTGGAACATTTTTCTGTAGTCAATGGCCTGGCCCATAATATTCTGTGTGACACTTTCAAACCATTTTTCTTCTAAACCATTTACTGCCTTCAGCAGTAAATATTACATATTTTGATCTAACAGCCAAACCTCTCTGCTCTGCTGTGAAAGCAAGTTTATTTCTTCCCTTCATTTGCCTAAGAGTTCCCATGCACCTCTGCAAGTCCCTGTTCTGACACCTTGATTTCTTTGCTTTTTTTTTTTTCTTTCAGTGAGAAAGTTACTGCAAAGTCTACCATTGTGAATTTATAGTGCCGTCATTCTTCTGCACTAAATCTCTCACGGTGTGGATACGTAAGGACACAGTCAGATCATTTATTTTTTACTGCAGCTGTGCCAGAGGAAGTGGTTTCTATCCCTAGGTATCAAAAGTTTTTACCTGTTCCTCTGAATGAGGTGTTTTCTTGAGTATGTCTTAGTCTGCTCCTGGCAAAATGAACAGGACTGGTTTATGTTTAAAACATATTTTTTGGCAATTCAGCTGGCAGATCTGGTGATAGCAGAGTCAGCAGTCTCAGCAGCCTGAGAAGAAGGTAGGTCTCTGTCCTTATGGTATAGTTCAATTAAATGGCATAACCCGATTTCATGGTTTACTGCAACTAAAAGGGGTGGTCCTGCTCTGTTCAGCCCTCAATTTCCTCTCCCTCACTCCCTCCTAACCTACATGCTACCAGTGACCCCCTTAGAGGTGACACCGCTGCCGCTCCAACTGCAGAGCTGAGCTGATTCAGCTCACTGAGCTATCAGCAAACTATCCCCAGAAAACAGTCAACATCCTTCTGTTGGCTTAACAAACTCCACTGACTCACTTATGGGTCAAATGAGTACCAGAGCTGCAAAATGGAGAGGATCATAGAATCATAGAATGGTTTGGGTTGGAAAGGNGTGCCTCCCCATCTCTCCTGTAGCCCCCTTCAGGTACTGGAAGGCTGCTATTAAGTCTCCTCGGAGCCTTCTCTTCTCCAGGCTGAACAACCCCAACTCTTTCAGCCTGTCCTCATAGGGGAGGTGCTCCAGCCCTCTGATTAATTTTGTGGCTCTCCTCTGGACTCTCTCCAACTGGTCCATGTCTTTGTTATGTTGGGGGCCCCACATCTGAACACAGTACTCCAGGTGGGGTCTGACAAGAGCAGAGGATGAGACCACACAACTTGAAGGGCGGGAGAAAAAGTGGGAAAACAGGGCCTGAAGAACGTGACTGCCCCTTTTGGCAGCAGCAAGCTGTTAGAGCAGCTCAATTGTCTGGCTGAGCTGCAACCTTGCCACGCACAAAGGATGCCCATATGAGAAAGAGTGCGGTAGTTATTGTGCTGTAAAGTCACACCCCTGCGTGCTTAGCAGAAACTAAACTTGATCCATAAGTCTCTTGTTCTGTGTTTGTTCTCCAAATTCCCTCCTTGCAGGCAGGTAAGGAAAGTAGCTTCAGCTAATCTCCTTAGCATACCTATTGTCTGGCTGTTCATTATGTTCAACAAGCCTCCATTGTAACAAGCCTGGGAGAGGGAAGACACAATCCACGTGAGTTGGATACCCATTTTTTGGGGCATTCAGAGGTACAGCAAACCTGCAAGTTCAACCCACCAACCAGAACTCCTAAATCTTACCCACTCACCCCATCATTGCATTATGTCAGAGTTCAAATTACCAGACGTTGATTAGGTGGCAGAACGGATTGCCAGAAAACTTATGGGTGAATGCACATACATTGCACAGCAGAACATGTTGGCGCCCCTTATCTAATGAATTCTGTAATTAACAGACATTGCCCAGTTTTGGAGAGATCAGCCTTTTTGTGAGCACAAGTAATGCCAGTGGTTTGGACAGAAAATGTGGTTTTGAACTAAATTTTCACTGACCGGTTTTGACCTTATTTCTTCTAGTAATTAGCAATAATATTTTACTAGAATCAATGGCTTAACAACAGAGGCAGCTTCAGGATATTACTCTTAGGCTGTAAACAACTGTTGCAGATGAAATCGAGTTATTTTCTAAGTCTATTGTGACTTGTTTATCACTGCCTCTTTCCAGAAGTGGCTAAACTTCACCTCTTCCAGTAAGAGACCCCTCTAACTGACTTCTGCATAAGTGGGTTCAACTACTTAAACAGCGGGGAAGATATTTTTGTCAATTTGTCTCATTTTGTCTGGAATAGTCTAGGGAGTGTTCAGGTCAGGAAAAAATATGATGTGCAATACCCAGGCAGATGATCACAGTATCTCTTCCACTGGCTCAGCAATTTGCAGAGTAAATGTCTATCTCTACTGCTTCAGTCTCCCAGGGAGTTATCCAGTGATGTCTTCAGAGTGAGAAACTTTTAAGGAGCAATTAGACATATATTGGATAAGCCATTGAAACATAATTTCATTTTAATGATTTGTATCTGCAAGAGGATGTAAATTAGTAATGGTTTATCAAACTTTACAGTTGAAGTTATTAAAAAAGACCTCTGAATAGTAAGTGGCTGAAAAAAATATATGTATGTACATATATACACTCACATACATGCACACACTCACATTACTGCAGGAAGAGCTAAAATCAGTTCAGGTTTTTTTTGTCTCTTGTAAAGAAGTGGCTCACACATGTTGTCCAGCTTAAAAGTTTCCAAGAAAGTTGATTGCCAGCAATTATTTTATATTTTATGGTGCATTCTTTCACTCTATATTTGATTTTGTTCATATGGAGTGCTCGGTGCAATACAAAGGTTTGCAGAGGGTTGGAATTCTTAGATGCCTCCTGAAAGCTTCTTATTAACAGAGGCTGCTTAAAAGTACTTTCAGTAGCTGCTGGCTGCTCCTGAAATGCATAACAACAAGCTTTCTTGGGGGTGGTGGCGAAGGAAAACTTAAAAATAAGAAAAAAAAAAAAAGGAGAGTACGCTAATTTTCCTCATTGTGAGTAGGAGGTATAATGTCTTTATAAAGTAATAATTAAAAGAAAAACAATTACTGCTGCCTTATCTGGACCTTGCAGCTGTACTTCTCCCTTCTGCATTAGCAGTGTGTGTTCTAAGGTTATGAAAAACCATGAAAACTGCATCTTAAGAGGAGTTTTATTCTTTTTCCTCAGATTTGATTGAAATAGACAGCTACATTTTGTGTATATATAATTAGGCAGTAAAATAGGCTTTGAAGGCAGATTGCTGTTTAGTATGTGAGTCACACGCACAACAGTCTTTCATTCAGGAACGAAAGACTGATCTTTTTAATGCCTCGACTTGCTCAACATGTTTTCTGAATGCTACATCTTGCAGGAAAGAAAGAAAAAAAGGAGAGAAGGAAAAAAAGCCTAAACAGTTTTTAAGCCATATTTCTCTCTTTCTTTCTGTTTTTCCTCATTTCCTCAAATGAAAAACAATCTGAAAAGCCAATCTAGATAGTCTGTGGTGATTTAACCTTATGACAAACTGATTTTTATAGTCTTTCTTTCCAGATCGTTGTCCAGGGTAGCATTGAATGCTGCACCAGCTCTAGGCTTATCTAATCCCTCTCATAAAAGGCCATTGTGGTAGTAAAACTGAGACCAATGGCTTTTTCATTCTCCACCTCTCAGCTCTCCAAAGTAATGGCAGTGGGGTCTCCTCTTCATGTTTTTCTTTTCAGATGCATAGTTTCTCCTTTTAACAAGGCTAAAATAGAGAGAAATAAAAGGAACACAATCACATTTTCCTCAAAGCTCTTTCTATAAATACCTTCTGGAGAACTGAACAGGAACAATTATCTGCAATCTGAGTTGTTGTGACACTGCGTGTGAATACAGCAACGTATCCTTGGAAGCTTCTGATGATTCTGAAGTATGTGAACATGTTAAAATGTTGGGCAGATAATACTTAGGCCTTCATATTTTCTGCTTAGGGTCATGTTCTGGAATCTTTCCTCACCCTGAAGCCTGTGGAACTGCATATGTGATAAATCTCTACACAGGCACAGTTCTCACACTTACTCCTTACAAAGTACCCATGCATAAGCCATTGTCCATTTATTTTGTGCACTTGCAATGCATTCTTGTCAACAATAGTTTCCCAAAAAAAAAGACAGAACTCAAAGAACAAGTATGAGGAGTAGACAGCAAATATTCTCCTGAAAAGGTGTACTTTCCCTTTTTTTTCCAAAAGCCTTGACCTCGGTGCTAAATGTTTTCATTAATAATATGCTAACGGATTCCATTTCAAAAGCAATTCACCATTTTGAACAGCAGTACAAGACAAAGTTGGTCTGCATTTGATTACAAATTTTTATTTTACTTCAGAGGAATATTTTTAACCAGCAGGATACAGAGTGCTAGATAAAATATTTACAGCAAGAATGCATACCAATTCATTTATCTAAATAAAAACACCGCCTTTTAATACTTCTTATTAATATCAATATACTTAGAGATATCTTTTAATTTCACCATTAAAATTAAAACCCAACACTATTTAAAAGGTATAAAACTTTGTTTTGGGCAAAATTTTAACACAAGTGATCTAATTCTGAGGGCATTACATTTGTGCACTTATAATTATAGAAATGTAAAATTAAAAAGCAAAACTTTATAATAAAGATTCTATAATTTATTCCTAAATTTCAAATCTGGAGAGAAAAGGAAGGAGGAGAATGTACTCTGCAAAATACTTCATATTTTGTCAGATTGTCATCCACAGTATGGAATAATTCATAACTATCCTTGCCTTTTAAGCACAATTGGGAAATCATCTGTTGGGCATTCTTGATGAATATGAGCTAGAATACTCTCTGTAGAAATGGTGATCCCCACAGCATTTCTTCCACATTCTTTTAGAGTATTCCTGTGGGAAGATGGTTGAAAAAATAGCACTTCTGATCCCAGGACACCACAGAAAACCAGAAGGATCCATGGGCATCTCCCAAGGACTCAAGACTTCTTTAACCAGAACTACGAAATCTGCAGCAGCTCCTTTTTTCACTTCATGGTGGGATAAAATATAAAAGTCTGCTGCCATCTCTGCTTAAAATGTTTGAGAGCACAGAACACAGGGCAGACAAAGTTGAGTCCTTGGACTGTCTTTCTTTTCTCTAATCCCAAAGAAGAGAGCAGTTTCAGTCTCCAGAAGTTCTGCTTTAATAGTAGTTATTTGCAATACACGTCTAAATCTAATGCAGTTGTTCTTAAACACATTACACTTGATGTCAATATGCTTAACAAACACAGTCCTCAGGGCACCCTGTAAGGTAAGTAATCACCATTACAGGAAATTACAGGTGAGGAAGCAGAAGCATTGTGATAAGCAGACCCACAGGTTTCAAAGTCCAGATTGTGGAGAGGCTCACCAGCTAAACAGGTCACCTCTGGCTTGTGTTTGACAGGAACAATGCCAGCTTGAGCACATGCCACTGCTTTAAAGGAGACATAAGTGGTGCACTCAGTTTAGCTACGATCACAACTTCTTTGACAAGAAGAATGACAAACCAGTGATGATGATTGTTAGGTTCTTCTATCACAACGCAGTTTCATGGCCACTGCTATGGCACAACTCCTAGATGTTGAATCAAGGAGCATAACAAGACTACTGGAGTGTTGTACACACACCACATGCAGACAGATTAAGATACCACCAAAATCCTTTTGAATGTTGCATAAAATTTTCTGGATTATCAGGTGATTCATTGTCTTTTTTGGGTAAGTCTAACAGCACCAAATTTTTCGGTGACTAGATATTCCTTATCACGGAGCTTCTAAATCTCTGCAATCCTCAGAGTTTTTTTCTTGCCATTTTCTTCTTTGTTTATCAGTCTTCTTCTCTTTTTAAATAAAGCTTTTGCAATCATATCCATCCACAAAATATCCAAAGTCTGGATGGGTCTTCTCAAACATCAAGAACGCAATTCGGCAATGTTTCAGGTAGCTGCATAGAAAATGTAAGCCTTGAAAGTACGTAACATCTCACCTGATCCAGGCTTCCACTAAAAAACACAGTTGCATTATTTTTGGCTGAGGAATTAAGGAATACATCCACACATTGTTTTAGTTACAATTTCAAGTCAAGATGGCCAAGTCACAGAGAGAAGTACTATGATCTTCCCAAGGTCACGCAGTAATTCTGAGATGAGAACAGACCCTCCAGTTCCTCATCCTCTGCACTAATGAGATAATTCTTCTTCTGCATCTACACTGTTGTCTTTGCTGTCTCTCTTTCTCAGTCTCCACACCCCCCCTTCTTCTTTCCTACTGTTTTGATCTCCATCTCCTCACGTTTCTTTTCTAGCATGTCCCTTCCTGTGCAGTTGAGAGTACAAAGGTCATTCTGTGTTTCTGTGTTTCTCTCTTCCCAGCACAGCAAAGGAAACATCAGGAGAGAAACAAGGATAGCCAGGAAAGCAAAAGGCCATAGTTGACTGCTCGGGTACACATAGAGAAGTTCTTCAGGATACTCTCTTCACTTGTAGCTCCAGTGGCTCACATACTTCATTTGTTAAAATGCATCTTAGCCTGATTATCAAGATCTCAGGCATTCATTTTGTCCTGAAGCATTTATATTCTCCTTCCACACCTCTGCAGTTTTTGAATCTACCAGACATCAACTCCCAAACATGTTCTGATAACTTCTTTGGTGAGTTTTCAGCATCGTTCCTCTTCAAGCGCCTTTCTGTCAAAACTGTAGCAGCATGTTTCTTCATTCCTCCCCTGAGGATAATATACATAACCTTGGCTTCAAAAACTTTCACAGATTCATTGCTCACTTACCAGCCAGTACACATTCTGCCTCTTAGTCATCTTAATGTTACTCCTAGTACGTACTATATGATCTTATCTCTGGCCTATTCCTTCTGCTCATCCAGCATCATGCTTCTTGCTTTCCTTTCACATTGGACAACAAATCCCTGTCACCCCCACTTCTGCTGCAGACTCCTTACGCCTAACTGGTTACTTCTGTGCAAATTCCATCTCAAGACTCATCTTCCCTCTACCTAGCCTATGACTCCTGGCCTTCTCTCTAATAAAACAATCCAATCCTATTCCCTAACCCTCTGTTTCATTTCTCCATGCTCATTTGTTCTCTTAAAATCTCAGGTATGGCAAGTAACCACAGGCCTTTTGTACATTTTTCATCTTAGCACCACTATAATGTGGATGCTGCCCAACTAAAATACTGAATCTGCATCCATCACTTTTGTTACAAATTACAATTGACTGTGAAACATTAAGCAATTTTGTATGAAAGTAGCTGTAAAAAATACACTGTGTAATGGAGTACTAAGGCTACAGATTTTAACTTGTAATGCCTGTTTCTAATCAGACACAGACTATTAAGCAAGAAATACATGTTTTCAATATTATCTGAATGTTTACACAATGCACCACATAAAGAAATAAGTTGTTGTTTAAATTACTTGAGGATAAATTGAATAACTATACAGTGAACTGAAAGCTATATTCATGTCTGGGTAAAAGGTTTGTAGTTCAAATTCTACACCAGAACTTCACCGAACTATTAACTTGCAAGATGGGGGAGACTTACTAGGTTATTCAGTCCATTCTAATGTCAAAATTGAGCCATTCCCTGTAGTATTTATTTTTAGTGCTTTTTCCAGCCTAATGTTCAAGTCCTATGCAATGGGACTTAAGAGCTTCCTTTGGGACATTATTTACTTCACTGACTAGCACATTTCAGTGTTAGGATTTTTTTTTATGTCTTCAACTGTTGTTTTCTTTTTTTTTTTTTTTTAATCCCCTGTGCTCTCAAAAATACCTGTCTATCCTGTCTACCTTTTACACTCTCTCCCTGTCCCCAAATAAATACACATACACAAACACACAGTCTTCTATATATCATTCCCTCTAGTTGCCTGTTGCCAGGACATTTCTGTTGCTTTTCTATAAACACCACAGCGGTACTTTGTTTCCATATATATTTGTGTGCTGAAACATTGGAGGCACTGACCTTCAGATTAAATATCAAATTGAGACTCCCTGCGAATATGCAGATAAATGTAAAAGAGTCTATGGACTGTTCTGAAGAAGAAAACATTATTAGCATTGCCACTTTCAAAAAAAGAAAAAGTAGTATCTAATGTAAGTATCTGCCAAGTGTATAGTGAGTCCTCTGTATGTTTGTATCACCGGTTCCCACACTCTGGTCTATGGATCACTGGCAGTCTGCAATGCTGTAATAAATTATCCACAACCAATCTGCAGAGCCAGTAGCTTGGACACATCAATTAAGTGTGTTCAGAAGGCTGCCAGATAGGCTGTGATAAATTCTGAGGGCTCTAAGGATGTGCTAACCCAAAATTTTTCAATCAGCATGATAATTTCCAATGTACTGCTTTCGAATCTGCTGGGAGAAACCTTTCATGTGCAAAATGTTGCATACAAGAGAAATGCCACTCGTTGTTTACCTAATTAATCTGGCAAATATGTCCTCAAAACAAAGAGATTTTTGTCTTCTCTTTAGTGCAAAGACGAAGAAAAAAAGACCGACAGTTTAACCTTTGAGGACATCCTGTGTGTGCAACACTGAGATTGTCTGCAACATACATGCAGGAACAAAGGGTGCCCTTGGAAGAGATCGTCTGAGGGAAGGTAACTAGTCTCAGCTGCAAAAGACGGCAGGACTACGTGACATTTTCAGACATTAATAAATTTAACACGAATGATCCTAATGTTCGTCCTATCAGCGGGACAGGGGCACCGGCAAGGATTGGAGAAAGTCCTCCCCAAGGTTGTCTGTGAATAAGTATTTGCCGTAGTCTTTGTTGCCCCACTAAACTCTGCTACTGGACGCAGGTTCCTCGGGCTCTCGGGTAACACGGCAGGGCGGGCTGACGAGCCCCCCTCCTCGTCCCCCGCAGCGCCGGGCGCCGCGGGTCGCAGATCCGGGCTCAGCGCCGCCGCCAGCCGCACAGCAGCGCCCAGCCGCAGCCAATGAGATGGCGGGAAAGCGATTTCTGGAGCAGTGATTGGCCGCTGCCCGCTCCGCGCCTCAGGCGCCGGCGGCCGGGGGAGCGCCGCGGCAAGAGAGGGGAGGGGAGGGGAGTGGAGCAGCGCGGCGCGGCGGGTGGCTGGGCGGGCGGGCGGAGGGCGCGGGGGTTGCTGCCGCTCCGAGGCTGGCTTGGGGTTCCCGCCTGTCCGCGCTGATTGGTCTTGCCGCCAGGCTGCTCCGGGAGAAGGAAGAAGGAACGTTTCCTCATAACAAACACGTTTTTGAACTGTCCAGGAGTGTAAAATATGAGCCTCACGTTCCTTTCGCTAAAAATAGACGTTTGACGGTAATTTTGCTGCGCGTATATGATGCATGTGTCTGGCAAGATTTAAAAAAAAGGGGGGGGAGGGGCGGGAGGGTGGATGGAGATCTCGGATTATTAGCGGCCTGCAGCTGCATTAATTAAAAACGGATTTCCTATTTTAGACAAACCACTAATTTATTGGCCTTCTGTCTGTCTTGTAAAACGTACATGAATACAAAGCTGTAATTTAATTTGGCGAGCAGGCAGAAATTAAGGCGAAAGAGCCACTAAATCACACAGTGGGCACTGGCCTCTTTTTGAAATAGGGACATTTGTAACCTGACAAGACAAAGTGAGTTAAGTGGTCTTCGCAGCCACTCATGGGAATCGACTGCTGCAGATGCACTCACGGGCCTGCAAGTGGTCTTGCAAGGCTCCTTCCCTGTATAGTAATACCGAAAAGCCAGGAGGGAGAGGGGCAAGACAGGAGGCTCCCCTCTGAATTTTGTGATCTTGGGAGGTTTGTGAGGATATTTTACCCATTAATTGGCAGCTGTGGTTGGAGAAATGGCTCTTCCACAGACCATTGCTTTCAGAAATTAAAATGATGGTGTAACACAGATAAAACAGAGGCATTTCTGCAATCTCTCCCAGTGACTGTTCCTTGGCTAGTTAACAGACCATCTATTGAGAAGCAATTTTCTTTGGGCTGAAATTATGTGCTGACCGTAGCAGATCACTTCCCATAATACCCCTTCCCCCACCCAATGCTAAATACAAATGGACTCCTACTCACTGTATAATAATGTGAAAATGACTGTAATTTTGCAGATGAGAAGCAGCCCAAAGTGAAACATGTCTAAACAGAGGTTGATATTGAAAAATCAGGGCCATTACCTAAATCTGAGAAATACATACTGTAAAGAAACAGGAACAGTGATCTGCAACTAAGTAGATTTAAAGAAGTAGGCCTGGTGGTGCTGATCTTAAATTTTTGCTAACCGCTGAGTGAAATCACCCAAAAGTTACCCCAGGGAACCTGTGATTTTCAGTTGTAACAACATTACACATGCTCATCTTCCCACAAATTGCAAGTGCCCGGGCACAAGCGGGCCAACCCTGGGTACCGCTGGCAGTATCCGCAGCCATCTTGACTACCAAGCTGGTTGGGAAGTGACCCCTCGCAGCGCCGTCAGAATGCCAGTGCAGGAGGGCAGGGATGTGTTCACACTGCAGCATTTCTTGTTTGCACTACACAGATGCCGTGCCTTTTTTTTTTCTCCCTTCTCTTTGTAATCACTTAAAAAATTAATGTGATCAAGGGCCTCCTTGGCAATGAACTTATCCCTGCTAATAAACCCTTCATTATCAGCCCCTGAAGGGGAAGTGTGTTTACACCAGGAGAAACAGAGTGGTTTTCTCTGTGCAGCTTCCAGGCGTCCCAAGGGAGTGTGTGCTGGTGACTCCAGTGCCCTTGGGCCGGAGGGATAATGAGGAGCTGGGGCTCATGGGACCGGGACAGGAGCCTTGCCACCCAAGGGCCCTGGTCACACTGGCCTGGTGGCTAGGGCATGGTCGGCTGCCACTTCATGGGCGGCTTTCATCCCCCCACTCCCCCCATCTTGCATCACTTCCCCTGATGCAGTTTTACTGCATCAGGTTTTACTCTTCAACTACCTCTCCACTAATGACCTCTTTGATGGGAAATGTGTAACTGTGTGACACAGGGACGCTAACGCCCATAATTTGATCAGCTGGATGAAGTCCAAAGAGGTATTTTGTCACCCTGTCACGGGTGTGCAGGACATCGTAAATGCCATGCTTTGACTTCTCGCTGGAAACCTTGACTTGGGCAACGCCTGCGTTTGGCAAGAAAAACATCCCCTATCGATTTTCACAGGGAGATAATTCCCAGTGAGATCAAGGGAAAAGGGGGGGTGGGGGGGAGTAAAACCGCGCTTAACGGCATGAAAAAGCAGAGGGTCCGAGCCCCTGGCCTAGCACACGGCGGTGCCCGGCGAGGGGCGGCACCCCCTCCAACGCCCCCGGTGCCCATGGGAGGCCCCAGCCTCAGCCCCCACACACCACCGCTGCCGCCTGCGAAGGGTTAAACGCAATTTAACGCAGTGGTGTAGCGTAATGGCTCCCAACCTAAACAAAAGGAATGATTAAGGGGGATATTTTCGAGCTACACAAAGCCCGATAGGGAAGATTTGTGTTACTAATTCCTGTGAAAGGATGTTCACGTGGTAGTTATACGGTCGCTGGCATTCACAGTTCAGTGCGTGCAGCAGTAAATCAGCAGCCTGGAAACAAAAGGGTTATTTTCTGCTTCCCCCTCCTTCCGAAAAAGAGGGGGGGGAAAAAAAACCAAAACGACCTGCCTAACTTAAGCCATATTATAAAAACGAACATGGAATAAAATACATGAGGAGAGGAAGAGATGGAATGCACGAAAGAAGGCTGGTTTGAAAGCGCGGCACTCGCTGTCCCCCCAGCAGAGGTGGGGGTGCTGCCCTGCCCTGAAACTGCCTTCAGCCCCTTCCTCCACACAGTTTGCTTTGCTCCTCCACTAAGCACGGAAATAATCACAGATGTGTATCACCAGCCCTTTCTCCCTCGCTTCAAGCTGTTATAATTTTGAATGAGGGGGCATTTAAAAATTATGAGTGAGATTCTAAATTGCCTCTTTGAAACCGGCACAGAAAAATCATTCATCATCGCTTCGAAAACTGCCCTGAAATTAAATTGAAATGAGGGAGTCTTCCTCCCAACGTGTGAGTCTCGGCAGAGCTACTCTTCACCTTGGTTTTCTATTTTTTCCCCTCCTCTCTCTCGCTCTTTTTTTTTTCCCCCCTAAGCCCTAAATGTTATGTAGGATAATTGAAATGGGAAACAGGATTTGTATCTGTCTGCAGCAGTAGGCTGCCGACTGTAGCACTCGGCATAAGCGCAGGGCTGCAGAGCGAGGACATGTGCGTGCGTGCGTGCGTGTGCCCGATGTGAATGTGTGTGTGCGCGGTGTGTATGCCTGCGTGCGCTTAATGCCTATGTGGAGTGGGTGTGTATCTGTGTGTGTCTCTGTGTGTGTGAGCGCGCGCGCGTGTGCGTGTGTGTGCGTGTTCTGTCTCTCACCCTCGCCGGCAGGCAGGAGGAGCGGCGGGCCAATGAAAGAGCCCGGTTTCATAAAAGCTGGCTTCTGATTGGCCAGGAGGGAAAGGGCATTGTGAACAAAGAAAAGTCCCTCTCAGGTACCGCGCCGGAGCGGGCTCCCACTCCCCCGCCTCGGCCGCCGCCGCGGGGGCAGCGCCCGTGTCCCCTCT
Source organism: Syrrhaptes paradoxus (assembly GCA_013400615.1). Taxonomy (NCBI): domain Eukaryota; kingdom Metazoa; phylum Chordata; class Aves; order Pterocliformes; family Pteroclidae; genus Syrrhaptes; species Syrrhaptes paradoxus. Next base: position 30,922 of record VZTO01008164.1, on the reverse strand, counting down.
GTGTGTGTGTGTCAGCGTGCGGGGGGACAGGCATAGGTGCTATTTTTTTTCCTTCTTCACCCCGTTTTTATTTTTGTTTTAATTTTGTTTCTAGAAAGGAAGGTTCATGGTATCTGGTGCTCTCTTCTTCCAAACACAATAAATGTTGAAGACATTAGATTTTTTTTTTCCTAAAATAAAAAGCGGCTGCAACAAAAACACACTCAATGCAGTTAGAAGGAAAAGGTCAACTCGATCCAATACAGACCGTAAGTACGGTTGCGTGGTGTGTCTATAGCACTTAGAGGGGATTTTTTTTTTTTTTTCTCTGCAAAGGGGAGTGTTAAAAAGAGTTTGGGAGCTGAGGTACTAGGGCTTTTGGGGGTTTTAAAAATGAAAAAAAAA
>VZTO01008164.1:5958-27720 GCA_013400615.1 Syrrhaptes paradoxus | reverse complement strand
CCACCCCCCCTCCCCTCAAGTTACTTCAAGAAATCAGATCTGTCAGGACGGGCGAAAAAAATGCCACTTCCCAACTAACAGGCGGAATCCAGCCCAGATTTTCAGTCCTTTCTTCTTCTTTTTTTCCTTCCTCCCTTTCACTAATTTATCCCGATGTTAGCACATTCTGTCTTGTAACACCCGGGCGCCTGTAGGTTGTTCATGGGATCATTACTTACTGATCAGGATGGCTCCCTGGTCCGGGGCTGAAGACGGAGTGTGAAGTTGGGGAAACGTGTGGTGTGGTTTTTTGTTTTATTTTTTTTTTTAATTACTGTGATGGTTATTACCTCTCGGTGCTTATTTGGAAAAAGCAAACAAACAAAAATCTGGTCCTTGATGCTTCAGTTATGAATGTGAAATATTAGCCACCAGCTGGTAAAGTTGTGAGGCTCAGCATTTTTTTTTCTTTTTTTTTTTCTTTAAGCAAGGAGGAAAAAAACCTAAACAAACAAAAAAAGGACTTCTGATTCGTGTGCCAAAGTAAAGGGAGATATGTTATTGACTGATTTATACTGGCTGAGATGATTCTTGCGTTCTACTTCTTGATCACTTGCTCTTTAAGTAAAATGAGGCACAGAGTTGTTGCTGAGACGAGTGGGAACAGCATTTTGATTTGCTGGTTTAATTAAAAATGATAAAAGGATTAAAGGTAAGCATTATGGATATATATGTATAAATATTTCGACAGTTGACTGTAAAAGGAAGATATCCCTTTAAAAATCGTTTTAACTAAGCTTTGTCAAACACACACTCATTTGCGGTCACTGAGGCCACCTTGGTGCGGATCACTTAAAGTGTATGTCTTAATCAGTTTCCTGTACAGTCAGTAATACTATATTTAACAGACCTAACAATTGTGTGACCTAGGAGGACATTAGAACTGCTTTTAGAAGTGTTGCCTTGAGAATATTTTTTAAAGATAAAAGACCTTTTTATGTCTTTTTTTTTTTAACCTACAGAGTTTAATATTTTCCAGTAAACATTTGTGTTTGTAGGTTGTTGGTTTTTAACAGAAGCTGTATTGTGGCAAGGAAAATTAGGTTTCCCATTTTCCTCAGCACTCCCTCCACCTNCCCCCCCTTTCTTCTCCCCCCCCCCCCCCCCCCGAGATTAAGTGAAAGGGGGGTAAAAGATAGCATACGAGAGTCACAAAACTTCAAGGGTCTGGTTTAAAGCCACAAAATCAATGGAATGCAGTGAAGAGTGGATCTGTGTCCTTCATTTTCTCCCTTTTGTGCCTAGGTGGTGGTCCAAGGGGTTAGATTACAACATGTGCTCCAACAACTAGGCACCACTTCTAAGAATGTATTTCCTGAGCTTTGTGGATTTAAATAATGTAGTTAATTTTTCTTTTTTGTGGACATGACTTTTTAAGAGAGACTGTGGATGTTGGTATACAGCTAAATTAAAGATGCTTACTATGAAAACGTCACAGCCATTGCCTGTGGTTTAACAAAGTTAAGAAAAAAATGTGGCAATGGTATATGGTTTGCCCCCCCCCACCTTGCCCCCTTTTTATTAGCCATATTATATTCTGATAACACCCAGACAAGACATATTTGACTTTTTCCCTCCTCACAGGACAAGGTGGACATGGACTGCTGGTTGTGAACCTAGGCGCACCTGGGGGAGAAAGACAAGAGCTGAACTCAAGAGAGCCCAACGGAGATAAACGAATGTCCCCCCATTTCCAAAGGAAAGTTCATAGTTTTTTTACTCTAGAGATCTCATCTTCAGGATGTCATTGAACACTTCCACTGCAGGAAAAGGTGTGGATCCAAACACGGTTGACACTTACGACAGTGGCGATGACTGGGAAATTGGTGTTGGGAATTTAATAATTGATTTGGACGCCGATTTGGAGAAGGACAGACAGAAATTTGAGATGAATAATTCTACTAATGCCACCAGCAGCAGCAACACCAGCTCCAAGGATTGTGGGGGTCTGGCTTCCAGTGGGGCTAATGCTACCTCAGCCTTAACTGATGGCCTAAAATTTGCTTCTGTTCAGCCCTCTGCTCCCCAAGGGAATTCCTCTCACAAAGAGACTAGCAAATCAAAAGTGAAAAGGAGTAAAACTTCTAAGGATGCTAATAAATCTCTGCCTTCTGCTGCCTTGTATGGGATTCCTGAGATCAGCAGTGCTGGCAAGAGGCAGGAAGTCCAAGGGCGCCCTGGAGAGGCAACTGTCATGAATTCAGCACTGGGTCAAAGTGTGAACAGCAACCCAAACGGCAATAATAACAACACCAGCAACAACACCACCATTACCTCTTGTGGTAAAAACAAAGAGGAAAAACCAGGTAAAGCCCCGGGCAGCAGAGGCTCCAAGCGGGATAAGGATGTGGGAAAATCGAGGAAGGACAAGCAACATGACCTGCAGCAGGGCCACCCCAACGGCAGTGGGGGTGGCAGCAGCCAGGCTCTCCCTGGGCACCTCTATGGCTTTGGGGCCAAGGGAGGCAGTGGTGGAAGCAGCAGCCCCTTCCACTGCACCTCCTCTGCCGTGGGGGAGGTGAGCAAAACTACCCCGGATTCAGGGTTAATGGGGAACTCTATTTTGGTAAAGAAGGAAGATGAGGAGGAGGAGAGCCACAGGCGAATCAAGAAATTGAAAACAGAAAAGGTAGGACAAAGCTCCTCTCCACCTCTTCTCTTCTGTGTCTCCCTGTGTCTATAATAAACATTCCAGAACTGTGTTTGGCTCCTGTGTCCTCTCTGCTGTGTATTTGTGATATGCATCTGTTCTTCCTCCTCTGAAAAACAAACAAAAAATCCCAAGACCTCTAACTCAGACAGAAGACACCATGTTTTGAGTGTGCTACTCTTCCTTATGATTTCCTCTCCTTGTGCTCAGTCCTGGTGAACGTTTCTGTTTTGTCTGTTCCTTTTGATGGCACTCACCCAGAAGGAGAGTGGCTGAGCTGTCCCCAGTTTTTGCAGAGAGCAGTAACGTTGGTACCAGTGGGATGGCACGTGTTTGCAGGCTGGAGGTCTGTGTGTTTGCCTAGGGGGGTATGGAGCTCAGGCTCCAGGAGCAGCATGTCTTGTATGTGCTGACACTTTTCCAGAACAGCAGTGGGCATTCACAGGCATTCCTCTCACAGACTCTAAAGGGATCACCTCTCCCTTCTCTGACCTGCTGTCTGGAGTTGAGATTGTGTTTTTGGAGGTGAAAACTTGAGGCATCATCGGCAGAGACCTGGGCTCTGCTGCTTTGCTTCGTGGAGAGGCAGGATGCTTATCGTGCTAGGGTCTCCTGCGGTACAGCAGTCCAGAGGCCCCAGAAGCTGGTGTGCAGGATGGGGAGGAAGGAGGCAGCAGACAGGCAGTGCCTCTCCCTCTTCCTGGAAGGAGGAGGTTGGGAGGAGGGGAATGCACCTTGTGCTGAGAAGCCTGTGTGGAAAACAGCTTTCGGAACAGAGGGGAGCAGTTTGTTTCCTGTCTGAGGGAGCTTTCCTATATGAGCCCTGCTGGCTCTTGGATGTGAACCATTTGTTGAGTGGTTGAAATGTATGAAAGACATCAGATGAGGGTGTGTGGTTTTTTTCCTTTCTATTATGTTATGAAGGATGTTTTCTGTAGGAATAGATGGCCACGACTCTGTTCTTCGGGAAGGGTGGAGGAAAGCTTGGCTTTTGTTAACCACTGGTTCAAGGAGGTTCTGGTGTTGGCGGAAATTCTTCTGTCTGTAAACCAGAAGGCGTCTTCTGGGGGACCTGGGGGCAAGCGGAGCATTGGCCCAGGATTACAAGTGAAATGAATTCTACAGGTTGTTAAACAAAGATAACCTGGTCTGCCTGGAAAATAAAGCAAACCAACACCCTTCCCCCAGATGAACAATGTCAGGGTGTTAGATCGTGACTTTATTGTTAGCTGTTGGTCTTAAATTACCTGCTTTTACAACTTCCCTGACTGAATGTTCAGCAATGGGAAAACTTTTGGATCTGTGTTAACTGTATGGTCTGCGAGTGTCTGTGAGGGATGAAGGTCTCAGGGAAAAGTTATGTCTTTTTACAACCTGTTACTGTTTTTTTTTTTTATTTTGTATTCTGGACACGTTGAAGGTTTGTAATAAATTTAAGTCGGCTGTAAGATTAGATTTGGGTGTTCATGGCATCAGATGCTTGGTAAAACTAGAAGATAATTTAAAGGGCTTCTGTTCAAGGGAAGGAACAAATTAAATTTCATATTGTATGCATATTATTCCTCTTAAGATAGTGTATCTACAGATGAATTTGAATGAGCCTTGTGACCTTTTCTAAATGCAGATGAGAAAACCAGATTGCTGTAATTCATGTGTGTATGTTTGCGCTTTAATTTATGAAACCTCTGTTGGTGGTGGAAAGGTGTCCTAAAATCTCATGGTCTCTTTTATTAACTTAGTACAGTAGGCATTTAATTCTGTTGTCAATAGTCTTCAAATTGCAGTTCTCTAATCTGTTTTAACTATCTAGATAAATTGCCCTAATCCGGTCCTCACAATGGCTGTAGTTAAAGAGTCAGAGCCATTTGATTGGATTCAGTGGCTGCCTGGAATGTGGGAGGTACTGCCCTTTTGCAACCCCCTTAGCCTTTTAATCTCTCAGCCAAATGTTCACATTCAACAATTTTGTTTAGCTGGCAATCTGAACATTTCAGTATCTCAAAGACTGCTGTCATGGCAACAGAGATTAGAGGGTGGTGTGGTTTCTCCAGTTTTTGTGTTCTTTTCACTCTCTAGTCACACAGGAAATTCTGTGAAGAATCCATATACGTGCGAGTAATTTTACGTGCAAGGTAAACTGGATGGCATTTAAATTCAGAGCAAACGTGTATGGAGTGGTTTAGAGCCAGTGGTATGCTCCGCGTTGTAGTTGTTGCTCTAGGAGGAGGCTCGGAGCTTGCATTTCCATTAACAGCCACTGCTGTTGGCACACACCGACTTCAATATAGGCTTCACACATTAGAGTCGTGCAGTGTTGGCCATTGTCTGGCACAATGGTGTGCTTGCTTGCTGTCTTAAGTAACATCCCTTAGTGCTTCTCTTCCCAAAGAAGGTTCCCTCCTAGACATACAATAATAATAAAGCTTGTTGCTGACAATGGTTGCAACCTTAAGCCCAGCCTATGGTGCTATTAATGAAGCTTAGAGTGTTTTATGTTTGTTCTGACTTTTTTCCCAAACATTTAATAATCGTTAGAAAGATTTTTTTTTGTAAGGTTTTTAGATTCGTTAAGTGTTTGTGCTCTCTTTATACACTAGAACATACATGCTGTACTTGCACAAAACACCTTGTATCTGCAGATAAATATAGAATTTTCAAGCCTGCATGTTAAAATCAATTTCCAGTTATCTTAATGTGGTGAAAGACATGTCTCATGTATTCGGATGTTTCCTCTTAGATACAAATGAGTTAGTTCGTGCCTGCTGATTCAAAATATAGGGGTTTTTGTATGTGTTGTGGAATATAATATTGGATTTGTTTACTGTTTGTGAAAAGCTTGGAGCAGATTCCCGGGAGCTGTAGTCACTGTTTAGCTTTCACAGCATGCTTCAATGTCTATTTTTGGTCTATTTGTTCTGTTTCCTTGGGGCAGAAAGTCATGTAAAACATGATAAATTGGATCTTATGAAGTCTAATTAAATCAATGACTGTGTTCTGCTGGCTCGTTTATGAAAAAACCACAAGTATGTTGTAAAAGTCGCCACTCCCCTAATATGTGGGTAAAGTCAAAGTATGCTGTAATTCTAAGATGTCTGAGCTATATTTGTGCAGCCCATTTTGTGGTTAAGCCTCCAGTGACATATCTGAATAAGTAGCTTTGACAGGTAGGCTAACCACTCCTAAGATTTTTGACGTTAAAACCTGTCTCCATTTTCTGTTTCTCATCCATACCGTTTTTAGCACAGTTATTGACTGTTTTGTCAGCATGAACTCTTCATCTGTTTTAGCTATTTTTTTTTTGTATTTTTAATTAAGTAATTGTATTTTAACAGCTGTTAACATTGAAGAGTATTGAGTATCTACAGGAAATTGTGTGTGTTGCAGGGTGATTTTGGGATTTGGTCACAATTTAATCTGAGATATGGGAAAATTGTATTTGGTATGTGAAAATCAGTCTGTTTACGTGAAAATAATACAGAAGGTACAAAGCTATGATCAGAGGTGTCTAGTTGCAGTTTTTAAATGAATCAGTCTAGTGGTATTCCAGGGTTGATTTTTTTTCTCTTGTATTAGCTTATTGCTTCTCATTAATACTGCATTTCACACCTGAAAGTTTTCTTCAGCAAATTAACATGTTGGCTGGTATTGTTTATTTTATCTTCACTTTTTTTTTTTATTTTTAAATAGAGGGATTGAGGGTGTTTTACACTTGGTCAGGAAACTCTATGTGCATTTTACCTATTGATGTGAATCATTTAAGTACATGCTTGGATTAATGATGTTATGGAGATATGCTTTTCATGTACTTTTCTCCCTAGCCTTGGGTGTAGTTTATTCACTGTGAAATAAAAGGGCAGGGAGGTCACTTGCTGTAATTAAAGAACAAAGTCTATTGTTGTTTGACAGCAAACTGTTTTGAAAGCTACATAAGGGATTTAGCTGTTAAAAACATTGATAACTATGGGTGTCTAACAATAAGCACAGCTCAAGGTTCTTAAAGTTCTGTAGTGCTGTCTAGTAGTGTGGCGGTGCATTTTGAGTTGGGTGAAGAGGTGTTGGCCTTTGGCCGAGGAAAGCTTTCTGTGTGAACCTGCTGACCTCTGCCAATATGTATGACCAGATCTGCTGTTGAATTCCTGTCCACAGCAAGTTAGCATAGCACAATGGAGGCTGGTCTAGAACATTTATAAAATAAAGCAGGGAAGCTGATAACCTTAATTGGAACTACTGGAAAAGTATTTCACTTTGGGCATTAGTAATTTTACAATTTTAATAACTTCATAAATACCCTGTAAAAAGGAAAGGATTGATTGTCCAGATGTCATGAGGTTAACCATATTCTCCATGTTAAAGGGCTTTGCTGCAAGACTGTTTTAATTACAGCTATATAAAGACTTGTTTTTCCAAAGTAGCATTTTATAGTCCAATAAATGAAATGCATGTTAAAAGTGCTAAGGAAAATCTCCTGTAACCATAGAGGTGTTTAATAACCAGATTCAAGTAACATGGAAAGTACCATCTGTTCCTAGTTATCAACATAAAACCAGGAACTGAATAGCTGAGATTTGCGCATATTTTTTTTTACTCTTTCTTTTTTTATTATTATTATCATCATTATTTTAAAAAGCTCACCTGGCACTTCATAGAAGCTTTCTGAAATGCAGTAATACAGGAGAGACTGTGAAAACACATGTTCGTACATACAGTTAACCAGTTCCAATTTCATTTAAAGATATTTCCAGAAGCTCAGTCATTGAAGAATTTGTAATAGTGAATCACCTCCTGCAGGCAAACAAAATAAGGGTCAGTTCTTCAAAGGTTTTACTATTTAGATAGAAAGTGAATTATTCTGTCAATTTTTCTCCAAGAGGTAAAAGGAAGGGGGGGGCGAAGAGCCTCTCAAAGGATAACTTTAGCAAGCTCTTATCAGTCACCTAATTGCATATGATAAAACCATTGACTAAAATTTTCCATGAAGATACTTTTCTGCTCTTCAGACAAGGGTTCTAGAATTGTTGATGGGGGAAAATTACTCTTTTAAAGATAACTTGAGTTCTGAACTGTTAGACGATGAGATTCTTGGCTGCAGCCTACCAGCCCTGGATAAAATACCATCCAGCCTTTGTTTGAGGTCTTTTACTGAAGCTAATGACTGGTCTTGTNGTGGTTTTTTTGGGGTTTTTTTTTGGTAAGAATTGAATGGTGTAGTTTTTAAACGGTATCATTCTTAGGCTCTGTAGAACTTAGTTTGTGGGAGATTCTGTGGCCTGCTTTCTGTTAACTGGACCCATCCTTTGCATGTTGAGTGCAGGTTCCCCTTTATTTGCTCTAGGTTATCCATGCAATTTGCATTTGTAAAAGTAGGCTATGTGCTCTCACTTCTGTGAGAGCTGGCCTTGTCCTGTTCTTGCTTTGTAAAACAGGTGTATTCAAAAATGCCCCAACAATCCACAACAGTGAAAATAATGTTCCTTAAAAGACTGTTGAGAGTGGGTGTCTGGGTGGAACATTGTGGTACCCAGTATAAACTGAAAATTTGTCATTGTACAGGACTATGCACATCTGCTGCTGTATCTCCCAGGTGCCCCTTGGCTGCGCATGCGAGAAAACCCACCAGCATGTTCTGTACCTGCTGGCCTGATGAGTGGTGGTCTCAGCACCTCATGTGTACTTCCTAAATGTGCTGTACTTGCCATGGTCAGTAACTGGGTCTCAGAACACTTGCGTATGTCCTGCTGACTACCCAGCCATCACAAGACTGTTCCAGTTGAGAGGTAGACTGCATGCATCTACTTGTTAAAATCCACTGGACAGGTAGGAGAGCAGGTATCTGAGATACCCCCAAAAGGTGTCCGGTGTGAAGTTAAGAATGAGCATGAGATTATATCCTGGCACCCTTGTCTCTCCTCTGAAGCCACTAAGATTAGACATGTGTTTAGGAATCACACACAGGATTAAAGTCAACAAATGTAGTCTGTGAAGCAGTAGATCGGAAGGGCTTGCCTTAAGAGAGGGTATAAAGAAATGGAGTTGTGGGACATAAATTTCCTTCAAACGTCCAGTATGTCAACAGTATGTTGACAGTCTATGCATGCCTGTTTACCCCTGGAGCCATGGTCTTGATTGAAATGCTCTTTTTGAAGCATTCTTTTTACTTATTTAAAGTAAATGTTTGAGGTCTTTTACTGAAGCTAATGACTGGTCTTGTGCCGCCCTGAGATAAATGACATTATCTCTGAGTGGTCTGACAGGAAACAGACATGTTAATAGTGAAGCTGCGGGGAGGGTCTGCTACAGCTCTGACAAAAGAGTAAAAGCTTGGACCCCTGCTTGTGATCATTAACACATAATGCATTCCAGCTTCTCCTACCAGGGCCTTGATAATTGGAAAGCTATTTTATTGACAACAACGTAAATCTTAAATCTGAAATGTGCGGTTTTTCTTGTATGCTAAAACTCCTGCTTTTTTTTTTTGGTGGTGGTGTGGGTGGTTTTTTTGGGGTTTTTTTTTGGTAAGAATTAGATTGTGTACTTTTTAAACGGTATCATTTTTAGGGTATGTTTAACATGGGTTTTTGNCTCATGTGTACTTCCTAAATGTGCTGTACTTGCCATGGTCAGTAACTGGGTCTCAGAACACTTGCGTATGTCCTGCTGACTACCCAGCCATCACAAGACTGTTCCAGTTGAGAGGTAGACTGCATGCATCTACTTGTTAAAATCCACTGGACAGGTAGGAGAGCAGGTATCTGAGATACCCCCAAAAGGTGTCCGGTGTGAAGTTAAGAATGAGCATGAGATTATATCCTGGCACCCTTGTCTCTCCTCTGAAGCCACTAAGATTAGACATGTGTTTAGGAATCACACACAGGATTAAAGTCAACAAATGTAGTCTGTGAAGCAGTAGATCGGAAGGGCTTGCCTTAAGAGAGGGTATAAAGAAATGGAGTTGTGGGACATAAATTTCCTTCAAACGTCCAGTATGTCAACAGTATGTTGACAGTCTATGCATGCCTGTTTACCCCTGGAGCCATGGTCTTGATTGAAATGCTCTTTTTGAAGCATTCTTTTTACTTATTTAAAGTAAAAAAGCAAAAAAAAAAAAATCTGTGTTTTTCTATGTCTTACATGGTCTTACTGGTACATGTGGTGTTTGAGCACATTTTACAAGCATCATCAGGAATATGGTCTCAGAAATACTAACATTTCTGCTATCAGGAACGCCACCTTTACTTCTGTTTTGGGTAAAGAGATATGTTTTTTTGATTTCCATCCCCCGCCCTTGAAAAAAGGTTAGGTTACTTCTGCAGCTACTTAGGTAGCTTTGTGTCATTCCCGCATGTTCAGTATTTCTCAGATACAGTACTCATTTTTTGAATGGCATATCAGCTACATATTCTAGATTTGTTCCATGGTATACAATTGGGATTGCTGAATATTATGAAGTTTTAGAGTCTGCCTTGCTCTGAGCTAAGACTCTGTACAGGTGATCCAACAACCAGGTTATTCTTTATGTAATATGCTTAGTACTGTACAAGCTTTGTATTGTACTTATATGTTTTAATCTGCATGTTGATGTGTCTCTGTGTTTCCTGAAAAGATGGAGAGATTATCTGGCTTCCTATTTGTGCTTTATTTCTTACAACAGAAGTACATCCTCCTGTGAGTCCTCAGATAGGGTCACACCTGTGGATCTGTGGATACAGTGACTTCAGTTGAAGGGCTGCCCATAGTTTGCCAAGAACTAGTGTTTGTTTTAGTGTGTTTACATGTCAAACAGCTATTTTTATTTCTTAATAATAATCACAGAAAGTATATACTATAAAGACAAGGGAAAAGATACGGTCTGTGTATGACATTCCCTGTTGGCTGAAAGACAGCAAAATGATGTTCCATGAAAACTTCTGATGATGACATAATTACAAAAAGCAAATGCCTTTTTAAAATGTGTAAAAGTTCATTTATATATCTTCTTTCTTTTCAATTTGGTGAACGTTTTTTCTTCTTCCCTTTTTGCACCAAAGTGTTTCTGCCCAGTGGAGCTCTTGTGTGGTGCAGTGTTTTACGAAAGTGAATAATAATACAAGCTGTCTTTTTTAAATTTGCTTAAAAATATGTTTGAAATGAGATAATTTGAATAAAGATACTTACCAGTTTTCATAGCAGGACTTGAGAGTTTTTTTTTAAAATGAGATTTTAAATCACAAGATTTTTGAAAAAAATTATTATTGCATTCTTGAACTAAAACCATAGTTTACTGCAAGCTATGAGTAGCCATTTGGGCAAATGGGAAGATCAGACTATGACTTCTGGTTGTGCTGAAGCTAGGGTTTCAGTAGGCACTCTCTATTGCATATTCTCTTTTAATTCTGACTAAATGGTCTTGGCAATTGAAACAAAGTCTTTACATTTGAATGAAAAGTTGTAAAACTTTTCAGAGTGACTTCACTGTATAGAAAGTTCTTTGTAATTTTTTTCCCTTTTTCTAAAAAAAGGTGAGAAAAATTCAAGGAATTTGGAATAGGCAGTTTCCTCTGATGCCCTGGTTTGCATTTACATGTACACATACATAGTATATATGCTTATATATAAGACTACTTGATTAAACAATTTAAGCGACCGCATATGGTAAGTTGTGTGCAGTGAAATAGGATTGATGACAGTATATGTAGGCTTTCCAGCTCTAGGGTGGGTATGGTGTATGATTTTCTGAAATCTTATGCCAATACTGCAAGGGTTGTGATTTAGTGACAGAAGTTTATAATATGTTGGCTTTTCCTGTGAGTTGTCAAATACTGCTAAATCTCAAAATGAAGGGATCAACTTTTCTAGCATCTACTTGTAAATTCCATTGACACTATTCAGATTAAAGCCATTGGGAATTAAATGTGAAGCTCTTTGTTTCAGTAATTTTGAAGTGAAGACATTCTATGTTGAATTGTATGTCCTTTATGATTAATCTTCCTCAACCATTTTGACTTAAGAAAAAATAAATACCAAACATTCAGCTCCCTTACCCTCTCCCATCCTTGTCTCCCAGTGTTTGAGTCTTCCTAGCCTAAATCTTATTCCTGGGCACAAACCTAGCTTGGTTGAGGTGTTTCTGTCTCCTGAGAATCTCCACCAAATAACAATTTAAGAAAAATGTCCTCATGGGGATGTTTGAATCATTTGCCAGTAGTGGCATGTGAATTAAATTTTTGCAGTGAAAAGAGCAAACTAAAATATATTGATTGTGGTTACTTGGTGTTTTCACAACACTGTTATTCTAGTTGTTGAATTGTCTTGTCATGTTAACCAGGAAGCAGATGGCATTATGCCAAAGAAGTGTATTTTTACTTAAAGGAACTTTAGAGGTTTTGATGTGTTTTCTTTTCCTCTTATTTCCCTGATGGCTTCTTTTTATTGAAGAGTAACATGAGGAGACCTGGTAGCAATTTTATTGCTTTCCCATAGCAGTTGGAAATAATAGCTTGGTCTTTGGTTGCCAGTCAAGTTTCTACAAGTCAGCTTGATTCTGTTTTTTATCATGTGGCAGTGGAATATAAAAAGTATATGTTTGTAGTTTGCCCTATGGTACTATTTTGTTTTTTTTTTTTTTTTTTTGTTTAGTGTTGGTGGTTTTTTTTAATGCTTCAATTAGCAACAGAAGAGTAAGGTCAAATTGGTCTCACTTTCATAAACTCCTAGAGCTCGCTTTCTTCGTTCTGCTAAAAGAAAGCACCAAATTTGGGCACAGTTTCCCTGAAAATCTGGAGGCACATCTGGCCTCTTTAAGTGTGTGCATTAGACAGTTTGATTTTGCACACATTCAGTCATTTGCATTAGACATTGAATTAATTCAGGGGGTTTGTTCAAGTCCATGCCCTACCACCCCCAAAAATAAATTCACACTGCTTAAATGCCACCTTTATTGATGATTTTCAGTGATGCTGTGCTGATCTACGGCAGAAATACGTCTGTCACAGGAGTGGTACCATAGGATTTTACAGTTTTCACTGCTCCCCTCAACCAGTAAGAAGAATGAAAAGCAACTTGTAATCTCCTTTCTTATAGTGTGTAGGGCCAGACCAAATTATTTTTGGATTTCCTGTCACCTCCTTGGCTGATTTCTGTGGATGGCTTATGTTAAAAGCAACAATAATATTTGAATTGGAAGGGTTTGGTCTTTGGGTTTTTATTCTTCGTGGAGAACTGTTTATTTGTGTGTGGTTCACCACACTACATGGATAGTACTATCAAATCTGTGCTTTATTATAGGCTTATAGCAGTGGAGTAATGGCAGCAGTTGCATTCACTTTCTTGCCAGTTCTCCTTCTTTGAAGGAGGAAAATGAAAGTAGATCTGTATCTCTGCAACAAAAGGTAATAGAAGCAAAAAAGATTAAAAATGGACTTCATTATGCAATTGAACTTTGTTTTGCTGCTAGGAGTTTTAAATTTAGTAAAAGTCCAGGGAGTTGTTTAGTTAGCTTTCACTGATGATATGGATCTAATATTCCAGGATTATTTATGGATATATTGAACAAATCTGATGTAAAGTTTTACTAGTTAATTTTTGCCCTGGGTTTAACATTAGGTAGTGTATGTTGAATTGTACTGTGGTTCTGGAATTTGAAGGAAAAATAATGCTGTAGTTTGAGAACAATGATGGTGGTTGTTCTACACCCAGTGTTACTAAAAAAGTAAATTCATATTCTTACCCGATTCAGCCAATAGTAAGGTGCAGTGTCATATAATAGTGTTACTAGTAGCTGTATAGGACAAGATTGTATACATGTATGTGTCTATGTATATCAATATATATACTCATATGTGGGGGAGGTATATATGTATGTACACAAACACACATGAAAAAAGGGCTGCTGCTGTTCTATAAATACAGAAACTAAGTTTCAGCTAATAGTCTGTATTTACATTTAATGTCCAGATCCTTTAACAATCTTTACTGTGATGTTGCGATAGATGACAAACATTGAAGGAGAAGGCTAGCAGCTGTTTCCATTACAGCATTGGTACATTAGTGTCTACACTTTTATTTTCATTTTTGTATTCCCCTCCAACCTTTCCTACTAACCCTCTGAAAAGGACTTTTTTCGTCCTGCCTCTGATTTATCTGTCTGCAGGGTTCTGTTATTCTTAGTTTAAAAATATAAAACCTGGATGGGGTTTTTTTTCCCTCTTAAGAGCTTAATGCTTTGACTCTTGCTCACAGTGAGCAAGGGCTCACAGCCCTTTCTCAACTCAAGTGAGTAGTTCATTGCATTGTGTCTGTGTAAGCCCTACTTGAGATGAGTACAGGTTACAAAACGGGGCCCAGTATGACAAATTTGATTATTCTTGTAAAAACCTGAGCCACTGTATATATTTTTTTGCACAGCACCTGAATAGTGTTTTTTTTCATTCTTATTCTTTCTGTCACCTTCTCTCTGAAAATAATAGTTTCATGGCTGCATGCTGTTACTGCTGAGATATGACTGAAAACTGCATGCAGTACAGTGAAGCACATTCATTTTCATCTAGTACCCGTTTATTGCCTTGAGCACTGTAAATCTGTCAACTCTTCACGATTCTTTCACCTCTTTCTTCATTTGCTCCAGCTTCTAGTTTGACAATGTTCCCCTGAGGCAGAATTCTAATCTGCTTCCAATTAGTTGCAAAATGTGACTCAAATTTCCACATTATGGCTGCTGTTTTACTTGCACGCACAAATCCAGAAACAAATTAATGCTCTTGAATATTTATTTTTGAGCCTTCAGATTTACTCTGGGAGGAAAAGTTGTCAACTCTTTTCAAACTATTTCCAAGATTTAAATTTTTCCTCAGATAGTAATATTTATTATAGTTTTTAAATGTCTTTTCATTTTTACAAAACCTTTTCAGCTGGTCGGTAATTATTGAAGATACATTGCATATGGATACATTTTAGAAATGAACAATACTTATAATTAAAGTTTAAATTTGGTTGCGATAGCTGTGCCAGTTCAGGATGTGACACATTTCTTTTCTTCAGGCCTAGCACAACTTTTTTTTTTTTTTTAACTTTTAAGTAGTTTTTCAGGATGAACATACTTATCTGCTACCTGCTTGCCTGCCACCTATTATCTGTAACTCCAGAACTTGTTATTTGGCTGAGGGAGGGAGACAGGGACTCATTTGGTCTTTGGTGAATCTTAATAGGTACAGCTAATTAAAATCTATTTGTGTATGTCCCTTCCTGTGTGTCTGTACTTGTGCGTGCATGCATATACTTGAGTATATGGGTGTATCTTCAAAATATTTTGTATAAATTGAGTTTTCAGGATTCTCCTGTAGTTTTCATATGCCTGTGAGCAGTTGCAGTAGGAATATGGTCTTTACTGTTGCATTCATCGGGGAAGAAGTGAAATTTTGAGTGGAAGGTGTGGAAATGTAGACCAGAACACCACGGAGAGGACTGGTATCTAAACCCAAGTGGGACTCAACTTCAGTCCTTGTTCAGGCAAAACTGGCATCAGAGGGTCCATGATAATTCTTTATTGCTTGTCCAGCTCCGTGCCTTATGTCTATAGTTGCCTGTATGGAGAGACACAGTGTATTTAATTTGAATATAGCAGTAGCTAAATTTACCAGTGCAAATCTTTAGTGGAGCTTAACACTGTGCAGCTTGGCAGATTGATGTCAGCAGCCATAATAGACTCTAAATAGGCTTTCAGAATTTCATTTAAAGTGTATTGCTGAAGTTGATATTGCTAAGTACCTGTCATTTCTAAATGAGATTTACAACCATAAATTTAGCTTTTCATTTACAATAATTCACTTATTTGTAGACACATTTCAGAAAATATTTCATTGTCTTCACATCGAGGTGGTAGCCCACTAGCCCCATATTATATGTATAAACATCTGAATGAAGGCAGACCCACACTGGGTTTTGGTTCATAGTCCCTGAGAGCTTTCTAATAGCAAGAAAAAAATGTAAAAATAGAGATAAAAGAAAATGACTTTGATTTTTTTTTTTTCTCTTGGGTCATGAGTGACTCTTTAACTGCAGAGATGAAAAGCATAACATGTTATTTATTTTTGTAAAGGTTTCGCTTACTCTTAGTAGACTCCTGTGATTCACAACATAATTTTATAAGGAAAAAATATTTGCAAACATTGTGAAATGCTGCAGGAGTGTGACTTTTTTTTTTTCTCGTGCAACATCAAAATCTTTGAGGTTCAGTTCTGTAGCCATGATGAATTGCAGTACCTGTGATTACTGTTGAGAAAAAACTACAGTCAATTAAAATTGCAGAGAAATGCATGTATTTGTAACTTAACAATAACTGACTTAAAAACATCCAGAGTATTTAACCAGGCCAGCACATAAAAAAACACCCCCACACATCCACACATGAATGTACACGCACACGCTCAACCACACATTATTAATTTTTGAGGCAAAACCCACAGTGCTTCAGAGAAGCATTAAATGCTTTTGTTGATAGCTTATAGTTTTATAAACTCTAAATGAGCTTATTGCCTTTTAACCAGCACTAAATAATAGAAGACCCTATCAGCTTCCACAATGGACACCAGCCAAGCAGCCAAAGAAAGAAAAAAAAATGGAGCTGAGTGGTTTATTGTAGAGCAAATCATTTGTTTACAGATTAAGACCTATTTGGTAGCAAAATCCTATGGACAAGGCGGTGAAAGAATGAAGCACTAAGGTACAGGAAATGAGCTTTATCTTTTGTGACTAAGCCCTGCTATTTTTGCCTCCTCCAAAAGCAAGAGGCAAGGAAAAAATGAATTGTTTAACAGCAAAGACTGCTGAGCAAAGTGCACATAGTAAGTAGGAACAAAGGGTGGGAAAAGGGAAGCATTGGTGCGCTTTACACTGACAGGAAACTGACAACTAGAGCTGCTTCCAGCTAAGGGGCACCAGTTGGTGGCAAGAAGAGCTGCCCTGTTTTTTTTTCCTGTCTGAATGGCGTGAGGGAGAAATGCCTCTGTTAATGTGAGCAAACATAATACATTTTCTTGAACCTCTCTCCTTGAAATTCAGTCTGGCTTGCTCACAAGACCTTTTCCTCTGGCTTTTTTTCCTCTCACTTGTTCTGCTCCCTCCGTTTAAAGAACAAGATTTTTAAATCGACCTTTGTTTCCGTATCATAATTAATTAGTTGACAGTTCAAATGGTTAAGAAGTGCTTGTGGTTCCTGCTTTATTGTTTACAATGTTTTTTTTAAGGACCCACTTACTGGTGGCCTGTAAATTTAAAGATATCATTTTCATGAGTCATTAATTTAAAGATCAAACTCAAGACACCATTGTAGCAGAAGTGGAGTAACCTCTGCTGTAAAGGTTGTTTAAACTTCTTTGAACTTTTTTTTTTTCCTCAGTAATTTGCTGCCTTTCAAAACTTTCAGCTTTTGAGTTTAATTTTCAGTGACTTTTTTACTGTAATTTCCCCATCATCTCTGCTGTGAAAATGAATTTATGAAGTCTGAATATGGAAAATGTATATTAGGGGGAAAGAGGTAATGGAAAACAAAATACATTGTTTATACAGAGGATCTTTGCTCCCAGTAGCTTGGTAGACAAAGTCTTCTTGGAAAATGTGTTGTGATTGTGTGAAAATTGGCTTTGATTTGATCAGATTATGAACTTTCTGAAGAATATGTTTGGCCTATGTAAAACCGGGTATAAATATTCCATTTTCCATCTTCAGTGGCCCTGGTGACTTTGCTTGAGAGAGGGAGCAGGCATAGCTTAGTGGCAAATTGTGTCTGGTCATCTGAAGTCATTATAAAATATGTTTTAAATTTGATCTCCTTTAAATTTGGCTGAAAGAGTTGGGGTTGTTCAGCCTGGAGAAGAGAAGGCTCCGAGGAGACTTAATAGCAGCCTTCCAGTACCTGAAGGGGGCCTACAGGAGAGATGGGGAGGCACTCTTTATCAGGGAGTGTAGTGAGAGAACAAGGGGTAACGGGTATAAGCTAAAAGAGGGTAGATTTAGACTAGACATTAGGAAGAAATTTTTCACTGTGAGGGTGGTGAGGCACTGGAACAGGTTGCCCAGGGAGGTTGTGGATGCCCCATCCCTGGAGGTGTTCAAGGCCAGGCTGGATGAGGCTTTGAGCAACCTGGTCTAGTGGAGGGTGTCCCTGCCCATGGCAGGGGGGTTGGAACTTGATGAACTTTCCAACCCAAACCATTCTATGATTCTATGAAATTATAATAAAATGGACATTGAGTTTTTTATCCCTTTGACTACTGGCAAGATTATGTAAAGAAAAATAAAAAGATGCAGGAAAAAATAACTTGTGTGTTGTTTATATTTGAAATCCAGTACAGGAGTGGGAAAGTTTTTAGTGTACATTACATTGTATAAATTCCATAAGGGGGCAGGACCAAAGTTAATGAGATTCAGGTGTGTCCTTTTAAGTGCTTAGCAATGCTATGTGTTGTTTATTTTCATATTGGTCAATTGAAATTTACTGACAGTATAAAAAATGTTACTTTCTTGTGCTTATGTATAGACAAACATAAAGAGTGTTGCCAGTAGCTTCTGCTATTAAAAATACCAAACTGCAGTCTTCTAAGCAGTCACCCTCACAAAAACAATTCTTCCTAACAGAGTGGGGTTTTTTGTATTTAGTTTCTGCTGTCTTTCCTTATCCTGAGAATGAAAGAGAGAGAGTACATGGTGAAGCGCATGTAGCTGTATACCCAAGTAACAGACCACTTCACCCATTGCATTTAGATGAAGAATCTGGTTTGCTTGAAAAGAGTAGCAACATTAGCACTAACATCTTTCCAAGGAGAATGCTGCCTTGAAAATTATGTAAGAAATGGGTCTCTTATATGCAGTCTTAACTATATGCATATTTGTGTACATTTGTGTCCCTTTGTTTTGTCTCTAGGCAGTGAAATTAGTTTTTCCATTGAAACATCAAACCAGCCTGTTATCTGATATCTATTTGGTAAAATGAGTGTTGCCATCATATTTTAAGTGATTGAAAGCAGCGTTCTCAGTGACCCTTAAAGAACTTTACATTATTTTCTGGTATTGTGGTTTTGTTCACATTGTACTTTAGAACTTGTATAATGTGACTGTCAGAGCTACAAAACCAGTCTGTAATAGGAAATTTGCAATACAAAATTTTAAGGCATAGCCTTCATGTGGTAATATTTTTTTGCATCTACTTGCAAGCATATGATTTAATTGTTGTTACTGCTTCTAACAGTGACACAGATATTCTACACACTGCATGTTAAAAATGATAGCTCTGAAATAACAGGTGAAGTTTCATAAATTCAAAATTACTGAGTTTTCAGGGGTATGTGAGGTTTAACCATCAGTAGACAAATTCACTCCAGACTAAGTCTTCCAGTTTTGATCAATGTAGTGAAGTATGTAATACTAATGTAAAAGTTAAAGTTTTTCTGTTAGAAGTACCATAACTGAGTTCTTGATAGGCTTAATGAAATTCTCTGTTTCCAGGGCAATGTTGCCCTGAATGTCGATTTCAGTAAATTCAGAGGGAATTTTGCATTCTACATCAACAATTTAAAATGAAGAAATTATTTAATCTCAAAATTTTGGCTAATTTGATACAGGTTTAGTTTTATTTTTGTTGTAGTGGAAGCCACAGGGCTGGTAAAATTCTGAGAAAAAGGAAGTTGCTGACATGATTTTTAACTAATTTAGATAAAAATAGCTTTGGATTTTATTTATGGTGGTGTAAGAGCTCCTCTTTCTTATAATTATGTTTATCAAATTCAAATTCTTTCAAGAAAAAACATGCAAATATAATACTATTTTCAGAATTGAGTGGTGGGGTGAATAGTTTAATCTGCACTAACAAATTGTTGGTATCTTGCAGGAGTCAAACTTTGATAAGTTTAAACACCGAGGTCAGAGTACATCTTTCTCTGTCCTATTTGGCATGCATTTGTATGGCCCATGGGTGTTTTTGACCTGATCTTGCCTCTGTTGCACAAAGGAGTCACTGTGTTTACTTTTGTGAATAAATATCAGCTCCACGGATGAGGAGTGTGACACCTTTGTTGTTCATTCCCACACTTTCATTATTTTCAGTGTTTTGACTTAGCGAAGGTCATCTGATCTGGAAGCTGAAAGTCAGTATACCAAGTTTTCCAGGTGATTAGGCTAATTTGTTTCAGTCAATACTAAATTTGTAAAGCATTTGGCGAGAGACCAGGCTATGAGCTGGGAGGAAATATTAGTTACTTTGAGATTAATTGACTCTCCTTTTAAATTACAACTTCATTTAAAAATAAACTCATAGCCCACTTTAGAGTTGAATTACTGCATTTATTGGTTTGGGGTATGAGAGCAAAGCATAATTACGAGTCTTTTGAGTAGGGAAACATAATTTCTTTGGTTTGGTTTAAGTCAGGCTGCACTTAAAGGAACCAGTACCTCCAAGACTAACTACTCTTAGGGCACTACAGAAATTCTTAGATATCTTTTATGGGTTTGCCATTGTGGAAGTGGGCTGTGGTAAGTCTTGTTTTCTTGATTTCTGGACATGAAAGAACATTTTTGGTTAGTTCTTTCACAAAAGATTTTGCAGAGGTCTCTTACAAAAGAGTGGCTGCAGATGTCTTGGCTGTACTGTAGTCTTTTGGATCTGGATGTGTAGTGAAGCTGTATCTGTGAAACGGGTGTGAATGGAGAAGTGCCAGGACAAAACTGGTAGCTGACTGACAGAGCATGCCCCAGCCTGCAGTTATCGGTGGAACAGTTTTGTTAGGTTTCTGAAAATGAAACTCGAGCTGCCATCCCATGTGGGGTTGTAATGGCATCTCCCCAGAATACTGTCAATACTCAGTGCTCGTGAGTACTTTCTTGTTTTCCCTCCTTATTTTCTACAAGGTGAGCCATTCCCTAGACTGCATCAAAAGCCAAAATAAACAAAAACCCCAAACAAACAAATGAAAACAAACCAAAAAATTTCTGGTGATCACAGCAATGTGCTTTTTCTAATCTAGTGTCCAGTGTGTCTGGGATGAAAGGTGGGGTTATGTGGACAATGTGAAAGGAAAGGCAGTGATCTCCAGGATAGATGGGGCTAGTGATGAGTAGTAGCTAGGTTTGATACCAGTGACTGCAGCCTAAATGTTTTGAGTTTAGCTGGCCATTTAGACTGACATTTGCAATCTCCTGGTTAACCAGAACAAGTTATTAAAAAAAAAAAAAAAAAAAAAAAAAAAAGAGAAATGAGCACTAAAAGTCTTTTTGCTTTATTATATCGCATTGCCTGCTTTATTGAAGACTGTAACAGCTTTATATGTAATTCTTTCTCCTCATTTCTGCAAAATCAGTGATTATTCTTACTTTTGTTTGCATTTGTGTGATACTAGTTCCTTGCATTTTAATCTCACCTTGTAATGCCTTTTTAATTTCTTCCCATCTTGTGCTGTACTCAATGTTAGTAGAAGAGATGGAGAACATTTTCCTCAAGACCCTCCTGTTCCTCTGATAAACTGTATCTGTAGTCAAATGTCTGGTTCCCTGGTGTACTAAGTCAGTTTACCATGTTGTTTCTATGGACTTACCAACCGGCTACTGAGGAGAGAAAAATTAATAAAAATTAATAAAAAAATGTGTCGTGAAACTGCAAAAATGTGTAGAGGTCTCCAGGGTAAACTGTGTGTCTGGAACAACTATGTCAGGGCTTTTCTTTTTAAAAACCTTTCATTAACTTCAAGGGATGTTGCCTGTAGAAACCTGATTGCTGAAATCCTTGTGTCCATTGCTGTCCTGTCTTGGAAGTCTCCCTCCAGACCTCCTTTTCAGCAACATTTGAAACTTCTCATCTGTCTGTCAGGTGGTCTGGAAGTAACAAGGAAGAATATCATCAATAACAAGAAGGACAGGGTTTTCAGGCATAATGCTAGGAGCCAGCTTGGAACTGAATAATTTTATATTAATAAAGATCACTTGGATAAGAGGAAAATTCACCCTTCAGTTGTTCAGGGGAAGCTGTTAGCAGGGGGAGGGGAGGAGGTTGAACAACATCTGTCTTCTGGTTTTGAGGAGGCTTTTTTTTTTTTTTTTTTTTTTTTTTTTTTTTT